>JAQZBX010011491.1:0-42620 GCA_029593785.1 Cabassous unicinctus
CTTTAAAAAAAAAAAAAAAAGGTCAGACAGGTGTCCGCGAAGCCTTAGTCCCCACCAGTCAGGTGCCGCCGGGCAGTAGGACACAGCGTGCTGGGCTTGATGGCAGCACATGTGACAGTTGCCTGAGAGTCTACGTAGCTGAGGTTCCAGTAAATGCCAGCCCTGCCAACCCTTGACTTAGTGACACCTGCTGTCAGACCAACAAGGGATTATTCTCCAAAGCTGAGTGCACCCCAGATTCATCCAAGAACTTGTCAGTTCTTCCCGGAAAGTTACCTCTCAGTGTCAGAATGGTTCATAGGGCCCAGAGCTGCAAACAGCCTAGAAGTCATCGCATATCATCCATCATCCCTCCTGGTGCAGACTCCCTAATGGAAGCCCTCGGGCATCACTTGCATCCTTTTGGGGATGGGAAGCTCACTACCCACAGGAGCAACTCCTTCCTCCCTGTTCTTCCCCAGATTCTTCCTCTGGCTGAGCTGAAAAGATCCTTCTTGTCATGCTGCCCACTGGTCATGGAAGCCTTTGTATTTGCTGAAACATTCTTTGTGATTGTTCTCACGTTACTGTGTATGTGTGTACATTTCTCAGCTCCCCCTCCCATTATTATTATCTCCCAGTATTGGGCACCTGGTATGCACCTAGCACTGGCCATAAATTATTTCTAATCTTTATAAAACTCTACCATTATTATCCCCCTTCTATGTATAGGAAAGCTAAAGCTTGGAGCTTGGAGAGGTCGTGTATCTTGCCCAAGTTCACTTCAACTTGGTCAGAACCAAGATTTGAATCTAGAGCTGTTGGTTCCAAAGGAGTTCTCTAAAACAGTCTTTCTAAAACTTATCAAAATGTGCTGAGAAGCTTTTTACAAGAGCAAGGCAGCTCTCCATGCAGCAATATGGAGACTGTCAGTGCCCAGGATGCCCACAGAAAGAAGGCAAGTGACAGGCTGCTGCTTGGGGACGGTTGCTGGAAGGAGCTTGGGAGCAGGAGAAAAATTTGCTTTTCAATGTATTATCTTGAGTACTGGTTGATCATCCCTCCCTCCTTATCTCTCTTCCTTCCAGCCACACAGGCCTCCACCTGCCTCTGTCCCCAGCCAATCGAGCCCCCTTCTGGTGTGCCAGCCCTTTTGGAGGAGGGTCATCAGCCCATAGCACTTTGCTCCCTGACTGAAGTGGAGAGAGGCGGAACACCATCTACAAGCCAGGGGCTTAGTTTTCCATTTGACCAGAGATTGTTTGGTGCCCCACTGTCAGGCAAAATTAACTCACTTATAACTTAGTTTAGTAGATATGTATCCATCCAGGCTCCCTCTAATAGACTGAAAATTCTACAAGAGGCAAGATTGTATTCATCTTATCATTACTCCAGATTAGGTAGGTGAGGCTCAAGTGCATCGCTACTATTATTCATATTCCCAAAGAGCAAGGGACATAATAGTAGCTATTTTAATTGAGCACATACTATGGGCCAGGCACCTTATGGGCATTAGCTCATTTAATCGGCACAACACCCTTATAAGATCAATGCTATTGTGATCTTCTTTTATAGAGAGGAAACTGAGGCATGGAGCTATTGAATAACTCATGCAAGGTCACATAACCAGGAGGTGGCAGGATTTGAACCCAGCATTCTGGCTGCAGAACCCAATTTCTGCTGCACCACCCTGTGGTTGCATGCAATGAGCATTTGTGGAGTGGCTGAGCAACCAAGGGATGTGTAGATGACCAGGTAGACGTGGGGAAGGGCCAAGGCCTGGACTATGGGCAGCGGTACCCAGCCTGGCCAAGGAGGCTGGGTTTCTGGACTAATCTGGGGCTTGAAGTCAGCGGCTCGGCATCTGCAGGCCTCTCAGCTCCGGCTCCACCTCGCCCTGCCAACCACCTGGCGCGGCACAGGCAGCCTAAACAAGATCAGTTGCTAGGGCCCTGGCTGGGATGCCCTCCCTGGTAATCCCTGCCTCCTGTGGGAACTCAGCCTCGCCCTGGCCATGTCCATCAAGGTCATCTAGCATGGCCTGGCCGCCTGCTGCTTCCAAGACACTTCCTCTCCCCCTGCCTTCTACCCTTCTCTGAAGTGGGCCAGTTATACCATCCCTTTCCCCATCCTGCTTCTTCAGGACTCCCTGAGTATTCAGTGGTCAAGTGCACGGACTCGAGTCAGACACCTGAGCTCCAATCCTGGCTCTGATGTATGACCTTTGGAAACCAGACTAGGTTATCGTAGGGATGGGTGTGGGGATTAAATGAGTTAAAACATGTAAAAGGTCTAGAACGGTGGTACACCTTCAACAGGATCTGAGTTTTTGCCAATGCTATTCTGTTTCTCCTCCCCAGCCATTGAAACTGAGAGCACAGTAGCCAATAGGGGTTAGGGGTAGGGGAGGTTGGCAGGGCCATCAAAGTAATGATGGTCTGAGGTCCAGCTTCCTTGATAAACCAGAGCTGGGCTGCAGGGACATCCCCTTGCTCTCACTTAAAGTCCCTGGGTTGGGGCAGTTGAGGGGAGAGGCCCCACTATCCGGTACCTCTCATTCCAGGAGACCACCTCCCAGTGTAGCCTCATCCTCTGCTGAAATGGATAATGCTCACAGCTCAGGTACAATCTGACCACATAACACAGCATTTGACCTGAAGTATTTAAATAGATTTCACTTTTAAAATCTTTATCAGAGTTTATGCACGCAGAGACTCACGTTCTATTCCTTGCAAATATAGCAGTCTCACCCAGCAGAGAGGAGCACATTACCTACTACTGCAGTTTCTTCTGGTGTGGGGCTGCCGTGTCTCTGAAGAACATGCTTGCATGGCTACTTCTTGATTTCCCCCTTTCTGGCATCATCGATGGACTTCCCACTGTGGAAGATGAGGATTTGGCTCTCTCCTCATGCTGCCTCCACCCACAACTCATATGCACACCCTTTCCCCCCATCCCCTGTAGTCCCTAAATCATTCTGGTTAGATTGAAATGGAATGTGACCACGCAAAAGCTTTGACATCCAGGGTTGAGCCATTTAGTCAACTATGATTGCTTTTCCCCTGCACAAGTCCCCTGGAATCGCTGTTGGTCCTTTTTTTTCTGTTGTTATTTGCTTAATTTTCTATGTACTTGCAACCAATCCAATGGCTCCTCACTTTACTAATGATGGCAGCTAACACCTATTGAGCACTTTCTATGTGCCATGCTCTATTCTAAGTACGGTATAACTGGCCCACTTCAGAGAAGGGTAGAAGGCAGGGGGAGAGGAAGTGTATTACACATATAATCCTTACAGGAGCTCTCTGAGGTGGGCACTAGTATGATCCCATCTTACAGATAAAGAAACTGAGGTGCAAAGGGGTTGAGTGACTTCCCAAGGTCCCAGAACAAGTCAGTGGCAGAGCTGGATTTGCACTCAGGCTCTCACTCCCTGCAGCGCCTGCTCCCACCTGGCCTCCCCTGGCCGGAGGAGCACGTCCGCAAGCCAGTCGCCTCCAGGCTCTTGCCTCAGCCTCTCACTGTTTTCTGGGCTCAGCCTTGGCTCTTCAGCTGGACTGCAAGATCAGTGAAGGTAGTCCCCGTGTCTCGCTCCTCTGCCATCTCCAGTGCAGGGCTGGGCCCAGCAGGCCTTGCCCTGGGCTGCCAATTGCCCCACAAGCTCCTCCACCAGGCTCCGTAGGTGGGAGGAGGGCGGGGAGCACGCCGGTGCCATTACAGCTGGGCCTACAGAGGCTCAGAAAGGCCAAAAAGCGCCTCAAAGCCTCACAGCCAGGGCACTGGGGTATGAACCTCTCCAATGGCTGAAATCCAGGGCTTTTCCTAACGTGCTAGGCTGCCTCCTACAGGTGCAGGCATGTGGCACACACAGTTATTCACACATATGTGAATTATGCACACACATTTCACATGACGGTAGTATATACACATTCAGACACACTAACGTTGTTTATACACACATAGGCTCACACACATCAATTATGCACAGGTACATTATATCTATAAACATGTACTAACACAGAAACACATATAAACATATACCCCATTTACATACACAAGTCTGTGAATATTATATATTTACATATACACATAGACACACACATTGTATAGACAAAAACATAAACACATAAATATGTAGATCTAAGCATATCTATACATAAATCTGTACACTCACATTTGTATAATACATACCCACAAACACATGCACACATTTTTCATATATGGAAACAAGCACATTTGCACATGCCACAGAAAAAAACCTATACAACTAACCACAAATACACAAATACATGCATATGTAAAGATACTTAAGCCTATGTGCACACATACATTCCTAGATGCAAAAACATGTATAAATACAGCCAGACATATGTGCACACACAAATGCACACACGTATCCCTTCACGTGACTGCCTGGTTTGTGGTGGGTGTGATGGGGAGAAGGTGGTATCTCCAGGCCCTGCAGCTGTCTGATGACCTTGGGTGACTGTGTTCCTGACTCCCCCTGGGAGTTGCACCATAAAGCACCCCACCCCTTGGACAGGGCAGGAGCAGGGGCAGGACTGGGTCAGCACCTGCCTTGTTGCGTCAGTACTGTGGGCCAAGGGGGGCGGGTGCCTGAAAACTCAAGTAAGCAGGGTCCAGTCCTTGGAGGGTCCCCCCAAACCCCTACCTTGCCCAGGGTCAGCACTGGCCACAGGCCCAGGGAGGCCCAAGAAGCTCATGATCACGCCATTTTGCTGATGAGAACATGGAGGGTCGGCCAAGCAAGCCAACTTTCGTGAAAGCTGGTTTAAGAAGAGAGGGGATTTGAACCTGGGTGGGTCAAAGCCACAGCACCCAGCTGATCCACACCTCTGGGAGTCTAGGACGCTCGTACCTGAGGCTGTGCATGCAGTAGGTGCTATACCGGTGTGCATGGGGTGGGCACATCAGTGGCACTCTGGGGCTGGGGGCTGGCAAGCAGGAGGGGGTACAGAGAGCCAGACCCAGAATTCTGAGACAACGTGGATCTCCCTTATGTTTGGGGATCCTAGGTGCATCATCCCACCAGAGGGATCCAGCCTCATTGTCTTTGGGGGTAAGGGGCCATCAGCCCGGAAGCATCCCCCACCCCACCAGACACCCCCAGGCTTGGTTCCTTCCTCCCCACCTGGCCCCCCTCCCCAGCTTGGCTTCCTCCACCCCTACCCCAGCACTCCCCAGACGCATTCCTCTCCCTCAGACACTCGTTTCAAGGGCTCGGCAATTTCTCCGGCGGATTTGATTTGCCGCTCAGGCATTTCCTCGAGTGGCCCCTCCATTTTTGCCCTCGTCCAGATGGCATCCAGATGCAAACATCCTCCTCAATCTCTCCCCGCCAATCCCTCCCCTTCCCAGCCCCTGGCCCCTCAGCTGGTGGAAATTAATCCTGGCCCCCCGCTCATGCCCACCTCCCTACATCATCCCTTGGCTTCCTGGACCTGAGGTCAGGGCACAGGTGACACCTCTGCCTGTGGTTCTCTCAAAGCATTATCTGCCTCCCTCCTTGGCCTTTGTTCAATTCACAGGTAATTGCTCTGTGAGCCAAAGCAAATGTCAGCATGGTAATGAGGGAGATACGGAGCAGTTCTGGCCCTGTAGGGAGGGGGAAGAGGGCAGGTGCCCAGAGCCCAGGACCTCCAGCCCGGGTCTTTAGAGATTACCAAATCCGGATGAGGAAACCGAGACACACAGAAGGGCACAGATGACAGCCACGCTGACATTTATATACCAAGGTCCGTGTGCCAACAGCAATAAACAACCATCTCATCTACCCTGTGAGGTGGGCATGGTCATTCCCACTTTATGGATGAGAAAGTTGAGGCCCAGAATAGGTAGAGAAAAACAAAGCAGAGCTATCCTCTATAGAATAACTTCTATGTGCCAGGCACTACCTAAAGATCATCTCATTTAATTAGCCAAACAGCCTTGAAACTTGGGCATAATTATCCCCATTTTACAGAGAAGGAAACTGAGACTCAGAGAAGCTTAGTAACTTATACAAGCCCACATGGCTGCCTGGTGGCAGAACTTGGCTTTCAACCAAAGGCTCCAGGGGCTTCCAAAGCCCACCAGGCTGTCTGCGTGGTCTGCCCAGGTCAGCATTAGGACCGGGCCTTCAGGAGTGGCTCCAGGGCCCTGTCCTGGCACAGTCACTGCCACCCCATAGGAAACAACTTGAGGAGGCTGAGGAACAGTCCTGGGTGGGAATGCCTGTGCCCCGGGGAGCCTCAGTGTTTCTCAGAGGCCAGGCCCAGCCTCCCCACTCTGTCTGGAGCTGGACTCCCCACCCAGCAGTGCCAGGAGAGACCAGTCCCCAGAGGCTGAGCTCTCGGCTGTCCCAGGAGAGGTGGGTGAGGCCCTTGCTTACCTCCACTCAAGCCCTCTGCTGCCCCTTAAAAGTTAATATTTACACACTCTCCACTGTGCCGCTGCAATGCTGCCGTGGACATCAAAGCAGCCGGCAGGGCTTTCCCAGTCCCAGAGAGACCCCAGGGGACCCCCAAATCCCTCTGTAGCTCTAGCTGGGGCTCACGACCCTTGAGCCAGCCAGAATGATGGGGCAACTCTCCCTCAGGCTGTGTCCAGATGGACTTTACTCTATTCATTGTGCACAGGCAAGCTTCCTTGACAGAAAATGGGGCATTTGGCCTGGGCTCAAGGCCACAGCGCAGGCATTTCCTAGAACCACTGGGCACTGGACTCCAGGGGGGTGTGAGGGGCAAGGGCCAGGGCCCAGGCCCTCCCGGCTTGGGCAGCTGAGAGAATGGGTAGCTGAGAGAACGCCCACCATAGGACCTGCCCGGTAATTCCAGGAGGGACAGAGGTGTGCGGGAAGGGCAGGTTAGGGACAGAGCTGGAACTTCTCACCGTCCTCCTCCCCCCAGCACCTCCTGCAGGTGGCCTCCAAGTGAGGGGTGGGTGCCAGGACAGGCCAGATGCTCTCCCCTGTCTGTTCCCTACCCTTTGCTTATCTTCCTTCCTTCCAGATTCCAAGTGAGTTTGTCTTTGCAGCAGAAGGGATCACTAAGGGACAGGGGAAGCCAAAGCAAATGTCGGCTCGGAACCAGAGGCCAGAGGCGCTATTTCCTCCTGGGAGCTGGGGGTGACCTGGAGCCGAGAAGGCTTCAGGAAAGACCCCACGCCGAGCAGTGGGGGAGCCTTCCTGCAGGCGCCCGTCTGGTCAGGCTGGTCGGACCTGTGTCCTTGGTGTCCTCAGGTGGGTGCTTGTTTGTTTACTGCAGAATTCCTGCTGGAAACCTTTGGGTAAGTGTCTGGGAATTTCAGCGATGGCGTGAGAGAGAGGACGCCACCACCAGCCACATTCTGGTGGCCGGCTCTCCCCCCGGAGGCCACCTCAGCGGGTCGCCTCGAAGGGACCCTGCAGCCGGCACGCCGGGCCCTGCAGGTTAATGTTTGACCTGGAGCCATGTGTTTTCCCACTGGGTATTTTTATCCTCGGTACCGGGTAGTGGGCAGCTGGGTACCCTCCTCTGTGGGCAGAGTTGCCCAGCTGGGGTCGCACTGGGCCAGGCGCCCGAGCAAGATCGGAGCACGGCCTGTGGCCCCTGCCCGGCGGTGGAGAGGCCAGAGGGGCTGGCTTGGGGTGCGGGGCAGGGGAGAGGGAGAGGAGGGGCCCTGGGACCTCAGCCGCAGCCCCGGCCCTCCCCGCAGGCCACCCCAGACCCCACCTGTGAGGATGGGCAGAGGACAGGGAAGCAAGGGGTGTGGAGGAAGACAGAGGGTCTTCCAGGGAGGCTGCAGCTTTTCAGATGAGTTGAAAACAGCCCCCTCTCAGATGCCGGACGCCGGCCTCCCCACCCCACCCTGGCTGGTCTGGTGGGAGAAACACAGCCCTGCCCTCAAGCCCCACCCCACCAGTACCCTCTGTCTAAGGAGGCAGGGGCTGTGTCTTATCTTTTTACAAGAGCTTTGTCCTTGCATCCAAGAAGCCTAAAGTCAACTTAAAAACACCCGCTGGGTCCACACAGCCTTGGACTTCCCAAGCCCTCACGCTCTCCCTCCACTTTCGTCCCTGGCGGTGGACAGTCTGGCCTGAGCTGACTTTACCAGCTGTTTACAGCCCAGTGGCCACAGAGCCCTTCTCACCATGCCAGGGGGAGGGAGGCCTTCAAAGGCCACTCAGCCTGAGGGCAGCTGATGCTGCCATGCCAGCCGAGTAGAGCCAGCTGGCTTCCCCTGTCCCGCCTCGAGGGACTTTGACTTTACACAGGGTCCTGGGGCAAATGTGCCCACCCAGCTGTCCAGCCAGATTGCCAACAGCCTCCCCACCCCAAGGCTCGCCAACTTGAGGCAGGCCAGGCAGGCTGGCCCTCAGCCCAGGGTCTTTCTAGGGCTCCCCGCGGTTCTCAGAGAGAAAGGAACAAGGCTGTCTGGGGGAAACTGAGGCCCCAATTAGGACTTCCTAGAGTTGGCAAATGAGGGTCCCCAGATCAAGGGAGAGGGTAGCAGACCTGCCAGAAGAGCAGAGGTCTCCAGGGAGGGGTCTCCCATTTCTCTCGTCCCCCCAGGACTGCCTTGAAGTGGGGTGCAGAGTGCGGCTAGGGAATAGGGAGACTCCCAGCCTGAACAGGGAGTGAGGCCAGTTCCTTGGCCTGGAACAGGGCTCTAGGGTCGGCCCCAGCTGTGGTGACCAGTCCTTGCCCCCCACCCACTTCCCTGCAGGCCTTCGCCTCCCACTGCATCCTCGCCCCCAGCCGGCTCAGATGCCAGGCATGGTGATAAGGCTGTCTGCCGACATCGCCTCCCTCCCTCCTCAAAACCATCGGCCTGGAGACTCTCGTTATCCTCATTTTACAGATGAGGAAACTGAATTCAGGAATTAACCCTTGGTCACACAGCCAGTTTGTGGCAGGGCTGGAATTTATTTTATTTTATTTTTTGTTTGTTTGTTTGTTTGTTTTTTCTTACCGGGAAGTCCTGGGGATGGAACCCAGGTCCCTCCATATGGGAGGCGGACACCCAACCATTTGAGCCACATCTGCCCCAGGGCTGGGATTTAAACCTAAGTCCATCTGATTCCAAACCCAGCTAAGTGAGCGATCACATCACCCGTGGATCCTGTATATTTTAAAACCCAGATTGCTTGGCATCTCACTCTGCCAGAGCCCTCCTTCCAGGCTGACCAGAGGGATGCTTATATTTGGCTCCCACAACCCACTGTCTCATGTTTCCCACCATCAGGAAGTTCTTCCTGGGGTCTAAACATAGGGCCTCCTGCTGTCTCTTGCCCTAAAATCAGGGAAGGTGTAGTGAAGCAGGTGCCCCAACCTTGTCCCATGCCCTGTCTTTGGGAACTGTGTTTCATGGGACTCTGAAATTCCTCTGTGGCTCTGAAGGATGGATCACTTCTGCCTGCAGAAGGAAGAGCCCAAGACACTGGGAGAGAGTAGCTTCCAGCCTGGTGCTGGGAGCCAGCGCGGTTTTCCTCCCAGGCCACTTGAGGAGGAGACGTGGACCCTACCCACGGACCCTGCCGTTTCCTACTGAGCGCTGAACGGGTCAGGAGGGGGTCAGGATGAGGGCACGAGGACTTTGGAGTCCCTCAGAGGGTCCTTGGCTTCTGATGCTGATTAATTCTTTGGAGGAATTTGAAGTTGTTCTTCCAGAGGCACCCAAAAGTCCTGGGGTCCGGAAATCCCCATGTGGCCCTCACACCCCGGTTGCCCTCAGGCCTATGCTTGTGGAAGAAGCTGAGGGGAAAGGACTCAGTCTTGGGTCATTCTCTGAAATCGAGGAATTCGGTTCCTCATCTGGGTGAGAAGGAAGGGGGAATTCCAGATACCCTCTCCCAGTGTCCTGGCGTTGAACACAGTCTTCCATTTCTTAGAAGCTGCTGCTTTCCGGGAGAGCCCTCCTGACCTCTGGCCTCCTCTGGCTTCATGGCCGGGTTTAGTGGGTGGATCGATCGAACCCCAGCACCAGGTGTTTGGAGAGGGGGTTGAGGGCACACAGTCCAGCTCCTATGACCCCCTGGCCAGGAGATTGAAGTGGAGAGAGCCCTTCCACTTGCCCCTCCGAAGCCCCTCCCAGGTTGCCTTGATGAGGCTGCTGAGTCTCCTTCTCCAAGGAGGGCTACAGTCCCACCACCGCTGTGGGCTGTCAAATGGAGAGTCTTCCCATCCCTACCCTCCTCTAGGCACTCTGAGTTTCCTTTCCTTGCTGGTCACTGAATGCTGGTTTCCTTCACTCCAGGCTGGGGCCCCAGGAGAGACTCAGAAGAGAAGCAGACAGGGTCCTGCGCTCCAGAGGCTGCTGTCCAATGGGCATCCTGCTAAGGAGAGCAACAACACTGGCTTGCTTCCCTAAGCACTTCTGAAATGGGGCGCTTTATATATATTAACCCATTTTATCCTCACCGCCACCCTAAGAAGCAGGCCCTGTAATATCCACATTTACAGATGAAGAAGCTGAGGCCCAAGCTCTTAAAGCTAGGAAGGAGCAGGGGCAGGATGGGAACCCAGGTGGTCTGGGCTCTTATCCTCCACATCTGCATTGTCCAACATGGTACCTCCTGAATGCATGTGACTGCTTAAGTTTGAATTAAAACTAAATAAAATTAAAAGTTCAGTTTCTCAGTTGCACTAACCACCTTTCAAGGGCTCAGTAGCCACATGTGGCTAGAGGCTACCATATTGGACAGCATAGATATTAAACATTTCTGTCATCACAGATAGGTCTTTCGAAAACAGTGTTTTACACTCTACTGCCTCTCAAGAGTAGAGGTGGACTTGAATAGACATTTCTCCAAAGAAGATATACAAATGACCAACAAACACATGAAAAGATGTTCAACCTCATTCATTACAGAAATGCAAATCACAACCACATTGAGATACCACTTCATACCCACAAGGATGGCTAGTATTTTTAAAAAAAGAAGAAAATAATAAATGCTGCCAAGGGTACAAAGAAATTGGGACACTTTTACATTGTTGGTGGCATTGTAAAATGATGCAGTCATTGTGGAAATCAGTTTGGCAGTTCCTCAGAAGGTTGAAAATAGAATTACTATAATGCCCAGTAATCCCACTTTTAGGTATATACCCAAAAGAATTGAAAGCATGGACTCTGAAAGATGTTTGCTCACCAATGTTTGTAGCAGCATTTTTCTTAATAGCCAAGAGGTAGAACCAACCCAAATATCCATCAAGAGATGACTGGATAAACAAACTGTGGTATGTACACACAATGGAATATTATCCAGCCATAAAAAGGAATGAAGTTCTTGGACATGCTACAACATGGATGAACCCTGAAGACATCAGATTGAGTAGAATAAGCCAGACACAAAAGGACAGATATTGTCTGATCTCACTAATATAAAATACCTCGATTAAGCAAATTTATAGAGATAGTAGATTAGAGGTTACCAGGGCCAAGTGGGGGGAGGGAGAGGTAGAGGGTGTTAATACTTAATGGGTTCAGAATTTCTATTTGAGGTGATAAAAAAGTTGGGCTAATGGATGTTGGTGATGATGCCATGACATTGTGAATATGATTAATACTACTGAATTGTATACTTGA
Organism: Cabassous unicinctus; assembly: GCA_029593785.1. Classification (NCBI taxonomy): domain Eukaryota; kingdom Metazoa; phylum Chordata; class Mammalia; order Cingulata; family Chlamyphoridae; genus Cabassous; species Cabassous unicinctus. The sequence goes on from JAQZBX010011491.1 coordinate 11,548, forward strand.
AAGTGGTTAAAATGGGAAATTTTGGGTTGTATGCATGTTACTACTATAATAAGATTTAAAAAAAGAATAGAAATGAAGCAATGGAAATTCATCCTTCAGTTTATAGACAAATAATGAACAATAATGATAATAATGGGCATGATTTACTGAGTGCTTCCTACGTGCCAGGCACAATGCCAAGCCCATAATCCTTCCCCAATCCCGGGCTCAGGAAGGTCACCCAGGGTCACAGTAGCCAGGAAATGAACCCAGGTCTGGATGATCCTAGACTCAGGTCCAGGCCACCTCCTTCCCCCTCCAGCTCCACCCCTTTCCCTTGCCCCCCGGAGTTTAAAACTCCTGGAGGAAGGAGGGGAAGGCAAGTGCACACATTTCACAAGAACAAGGATTAAATAAATCAGTACATAATTAACATCATCACATTTCCCCAAGCTCGCTGACCAGAACATTGCGCTAATGAGGTCAAGGTCTTGATTTCCAGCCCTGCGAGGATCACTTCACTTCACACAGAGAAGGCTTCACTCCCGCCCTGCGGGCTGCATCCAGCCCCCAGATACTGAGGCTTAGGAGACAGGAGGACAGGGCAGGGAGAGGGTGACCATCTCAGCACAGAAGGTGGCCTGCTGGCAGAGGCCCTGTGCAGAGAAAATTGCCTCGGGCAGGGCGGAACAAGAGAAAAGGCCTGTTAAATGCTTGTGGGTGCAGGTCATGTGGAGAGTGAGGACAGGAATGTCCTCTTCCTCTAGAAAGGAGGAGGTTAGCAGAAAGCAAGATCTGAGTTTGAAGACAAGATGCAAGAGACGATAGAACAGAGCTTCTGAGACTTGCATCCTCTTGAGTAAAACTTTTTGGGAACATAGGATTTACAGTGATTTCTGAAGTTTTGGTTTGGGTGGGGAGATCTGCCTTTAGTGTTCCATAAGGCTTGTTATATTGTTGGGAGTTAGCTCCAATTATATGGCAATCCCCCTATGACATCTGGGGAGATAAGGCTCAGTGAGTGGTGAGAGCCAGACAGTCCAGCAGTGGCCAGATCCCAACCAGGAAAAGCCTGGGGAGTACATGAGATAATGTTGACACAGAAGTACTGGGCCAGGCACACAGTAGGTTTCAGTAAACATTAGTTCATTTAGTTATCTCTCTCCTTTTAGTAACTCTTTCCTGGACTAGCCTACCGCCAGGTTCAGGGGACTCTGATAGAGGTAAACATTATGCCAAAGGCACAGCCCAATGACTGGCTAAGTCAGAATTGGCCATGCTGTGCAGTAACAAATTAACCCTAAAATTTCAATGAATTAACAGTATGAAGCTTTATTTCTTGCTCATGCTATTCTTCCAAGGCAGGTCGGCAGGGGCATTGCTCCACATAGTCACTCAGGGACCCTGGATGTTGGATACACCAAATGTCAACACATGGCTTTCGTGGTTGTTACTGCAGGGATAAAAAGGCACTGGCTCTTTTTTTTTTTTTAAAGATTTATTTTATTTATTTATTTCTCCCCCTCCCCCCGCCCCCTTTGTTGTTTGCATTTGCTGTCTGCTCTCTGTGTCTGTTTGTTGTGTGCTTGTCTTCTTTTTTTTTTTTTAGGCGGCACTGGGAACCAAGCTCAGGACCTCCCACGTGGGAGGGAGGTGCCCAATGGCTTGAGCCCCCTCTGCTTCCGGCACTGGATCTTAAATGCTATGATCTAGAAGTGACAGACAGTATTTCCACTCGTAGCCTATTGACCACAACTTCTGTAGACTAACCTCGTGGTGAGGGAGCTGGGAGCATGGGAGTATTTGATGAACAATAAAAATTTCTTCTCCTGTAAAAGGACTCTCAGGTCTCCTGCAGCTCTGGGATTCCAGGTCTCCATGGAATGTTATTCCACAAATATTTCCTAGGTATCTGATTCAAATGCTAAATGCTGACAGTCCTCAGTGATGGCTGACTCTCCCCTCTCAGAAGTGGACTTGACTTTAAAATAATCAAAAGTTATCTGAAAACCCAATTTAAAAAATGGGCAAGAGATCTCAACAGACATCTCACCAAAAAAGATATAAAGAATGCAAATAAGCACATGAAAAGATGTTCAGTATCATTTGTCATTAAGGAAAGGCAAATAAAAACAATAATGAGAAACTACTACACGCCAATTAGAACAGTTAAAATCCCACCCCCACCCCCAACAAATTGACAACATCAATTGCTGGTGAGGATATGGAGCACCAGGAACTCTCATTTGTTGCTGGTGGGAATGCAAAATGTTACAGCCTCTTTGAAAGACAGTTTGGCAGTTTCTTACAAAGCTAAACATTGTCTTATCCTATGATCTAACAATTGTACTCCTAGATATTTACCCAACTGATTTAAAAACTTAAGTACACACAAAAACCAACATGTGAATATTTATTGCAGCTTTAGTAATAATTGCCAAAAAAACGAAAACAAACAAGATGTCCTTCAATGGGTGAATGGATCAATGAACAGTGGTATTCTATACAATGCAATACTTTAAAAAGGAACAAGCTATCAAGCCACACAAAGACAGGGGTGAATCTTAAATACAAATTGCTAATTGAAAGAAGCCAGCCTGAAAAGGCTACCTATTGTAGGTTTCCATTTATATGACATTCTGGAAATGTAAAAACTATAGAGATGGTAAACAGACCAGTGGATGCCAGGGTTTTGGGGTGAGAAGAGTGTTGAATAAGTGAATCATGGGGGATTGCTTAGGGTGCAGAAACTATTCTAAATGATACGATAATGGTAGATATATGATACTATGAATTTGTCAAAACCATAGAACTTTACAGCACAAAGAGTGAGCCTTAATGTATACAAATTAAAAAAAAACAAACAACACATTTAGGAGGTTGGGAGATCTCAGGATGGAATGCAGATTGTGATAAAAAGAATCTGTTTTACAAAAGTATGAAACAACCTCAATAAAAGGGTAAGGGAGAAGATGCAACCTTGGAAATGAGTGTAGTCGATAAGACTACAGACAATAGGAGCTGTACATCAGCACTGTACTCCATTTAACAAAGTTGTTTTCCACAGGGATATGGGTTAACAATTCTGAAACCACTACACATGTATACTGGAATGGAAGAATTAAGTATATGAATGGTGGAAGGTAAGAGCCAGGTTTTTAACTGTGGAGGGGGAAGTTACAGACAAGCAAGGGGAGAAGGCTAGAAAGATCCACATAGTAATAAATTAGAGTTAGAGATATCAGTATGAACTCATGTTTAGCTTAATACAGACATGGATGCTTACATGTAGGAATACTTATAAGTATGTGTATATATAAAGGGCAGAATATATACACATATTTCCTTGCTTTGCCAGCTGAGAGGTTCTAGAAGCAATGACACCCCAGTAGCAACAATCACACATAGTGCCCAGATCTTGGTTTCTAATACCATTCTCCAATAAAAGGAACCAGGACTCTTTGGAGAAATGGTTGATTTTAGAATTGGGCCAGGAAGTATACAAGATGAGCCTAGAGCATCTTAAAGTGCCAGAAGGTGAGAAAGTGCTCAAAAATCCCTACAGAAGTCAACCGAAAGAGCTCCCAATGGCAAAAGCTGGAACAATTTGAGCACAAAAATAGATAAAGTAGTATTGGATTATAACCCAAAGTATAAAATAAATATCCACAAATTCATACTGCTATAAATAATTGATTAAATAAATAAATGGAGGAGAAATACACAAATCTCCTATGCAGAAGAATTTCAAATAATTTATGTAGATACTCTCAAGGAGGTGGAACCTAGCTCCCAGCTTCTTAAGTATAGGCTATGCATAGTGACTTCCTTCCAAAGAGTAAAGTGTGGAAGGGGACATGCGTGAGCAGGAGTCACTTTACAGTGTGGAAGGGGACATGGGTGAGCAGGAGTCACTTTACAGTGGAGAAACCTGACAAACACTCCCTTGGCCAGGTGATCAGGGCCAGGTACACAGTGAAAAGTCATGTTGATAGTATGTACCCTTGATATGACATGATGAAAATGGCATCTTACCACTGTGATCTTTTCCCCCAAAATCTCTCACCCCAGTTTAATCTTGAGAAAAACAGCAGACAAATCTCAATTGAGGGATAGTCAACATAATACCTGTATTGGTTTGCCAAAGGGGTGCCAATACAAAGTGCCAGAAATCTGTTGGCTTTTAAAAAGGGTGTTTGTTTGGGGTGAAAGCTTAGTCCCAAGGCCATGGAAAATCTAACTCAAGGCACCGTAAGAGGTGCTTTCTCACTAAAGTCAGCTGCCACATGTTGAAGTAAGATGGTGGGTGGTCTCTGCCTGGTCTCTCCTTCCCCTCTGGGCTTCCTCTTCCTCTTGAGCTCCATGGTCCCAGCCTCTTAAGGCTTCGTGCTTAAGTGATCCTGTAGTCCTCTCTCTCCTGGCATAGGGCTTGTTTCTTTCCAGGCTTCCTATATTAGAGCCTTCTTTCTGTCATATGGCAGGATCAAAAATGACAGAGCTCTTTCTTCTTGTGTCTGTCTGTGTGGGTGTCCATTTATATCAGACCAGCAAGAGGGTGGGGACTCAAAAGCCCAAAGCAATCTTATCAAACAATCTAATCAAAGGCCCTTCAGCTGACTTTAATGCAATCAAAGGGTATCACACCCAGAGGAATAGATTAGTTTACAAATGTAATCTTTCTTTTTGGGGGATTCATAAAATCATCTCAAACTGCCACAATGCCTGACCAGTATTCCTCAAAACTGTCAAGGCCATCAAAAACAAGAAAAATCTGAAAAACTGTCACAGCAAAAAGGAGCCTAAGGAGACATGACACCTAAATGTGATATGGCATCCTAGATGGGATCCTGGAACAGAAAAAGGGAAGGAAATCTGAATGAAATATGGGCTTTAGTTAATAGTAACATAATCGTCAATTGTGACAAATATCCCATACTAATGTGAGATGCTTATTACAGGGAAACTGGGTGTGGCATATATGGGAACTCTCTGTCTAATCTTCGTGATTCTTCTACAAATCCAAAACTATTCTAAAATTAAAAGCTTTTTTTTTTTTTTTTTTAAGGCATTTAAAATTAAGCCAAATGGATGTGATGGATTAAATTGGCTAACCACTTTGGGTAAAAAAATGCTGAGTTCATTTGTCTTCAAACATGCATGTAAATATAACTACAAAAGGGCAGCACAAAAATGGATGGCAAATGGATGTTTGTGGAGGCAGGAGATACCTCAGGGCAGATTCGCCACAGGGGAAGCCACTGGAAGGAGCGGAGGGACTAGGATGGGGCAGGACGAAGACTTGCACTTTGACCTTTTCAGCTGTGCACCTGTTAATATAAATAAATAGAATGTAAAACCGAAACCAGAGCAAAAATGCACTGAACAAAGCAGGGGGATCAGAATAACTGCTCCTTCCTGAGGTGAGCGCTTTGAATGATGACCTCACTCAGGTGTAAAAGTTCTGATTTATTTTTATCCCTTGACCGCTTTCTAGTCGCACCTGATGGACAGGGTGTTACAGGGACAAGGTGGTGCAGTGGACATTAGAATCCCCATCCACACCAGCTGTGCAACTCTGGGAGGTTACCCAGCCTCTCTCAGCCTTGTGCTCTCGTCACTATAACGGGGCCAGAAATCCCTACTTATCGTGTGTTGGTGGGAAATGGGAGGGGAGGTCTGTGAGCTGACAAGCCCAGGGCTGGGCATAGGGTCGGGTGGTGGCAGGAAGGTGCCAAGGGTCCAGCTCTTGCCAAAACAAATCTCTGTCCGAAGCCCTGTGGCCGGCAGCACCGAGGCCGGCCACCCACCCCCTTCCGCTGGGGTCTTCCTGAGGCCTCCAGGCCGTGGCCATCGTAAATAGTTTCACTGTGTTTACATAGCGGTAACATGCGTGCTACCTTTCCCAGTGACCGCATTCCAGAGGGCCATCGCGGGTGATTTACCTCGCCCCGCACGGCCGCCAGCCCCTGCAGTGGGTGGGTGGCCTCTGGGGCCCAGCTCTGCGTCCCGGGGCAACTGTTTTTAGAGGGCTCTATGCCTCCTCCTTGCCCTTCTCCACCATGTGTGTGTTCCAAGGCTGGGGATTCCTCCGCAGGCTTCCCAGGACCCTGGGGGGAGTCTGGGGATGAGGGGTCTGAGAGGGCTTTTGGGGCCAGACCTCTGCCCTCCTCAGCCAAAGTCTCCCCTCCCACCTCTCCGGCCAGGGCAACCAGGTGTTTGGAACTTGCCCATCAGGTTTATGGTGATGGATGGACACGGGCTCCAGCCCTGCTCTCGGCCCTGGTGCCCACCGCAGTGGCGGCCCTCAGCCAAGAGAACAATAACTAACATCTTTTGAGCACTTAATAGGTAACAGGTACCATTTTTCATGCCTTACATCCTAGTAAGGAAGTGCTGATACAAGTCCCTTTTTTTTTTTTAAGATTTATTTTATTTATTTATTTCTCCCTGCCCCCCTCCCTTGTTTGTGCTCGGTGACTGCTCTCTGCGTCCGTTCGTTGTGTGTTCGTCTTCTTTTTAGGAGGCACCGGGAACCGAACCCAGGATCTCCCATGTGGGAGGGAGGCGCCCAATGGCTTGAGCCACCTCTCCTCCTGCTTGCTGTGTCTCTCATTGTGTTTCCTCATTGTGTCTCTTCGTTGCATCATCTCATTGTGTCATCTCATTGCGTCAGCTCGCTGTCTTGCTTGTCTTCTTTAGGAGGCACCGGGAACCCAAGCCAGGACCTCCCACGTGGTAGGTGGGCACCCAAATGCTCAAGCCACATCCACTTCCCACAAGCCCCTTTTAAAGAAGAGGAAACCAAGGCAGGGAGAGTTTATGCAGCTTGCCTGAGGACAGACAGTAGTAAGGGACAGAGTCCAGATTTAACCAGGCCACCGGCATTCCCAGCAGCCCCCTTCTCCACCTCTCCAGTGCTGTGGGCCCTGCCCATTCAGTCTGGCTCCTGGATGGGGTGACCAGCTGGGAGGTGGAGTCCAGGGAGCAGAGGCTTGCTGGGCGTCCAGAGCATCCCCCATGTACATGTGCCCCTGGGAATGCGGGCACCTGGTACACACCAAGAGGGCATGGGCGCCTCGCACACAAGCATGCAGACATGCATGTGTCTCACGCCTGTGTTCCTACCCACACGTGTCACATCCTGCGTAAGTAAGACCCCCAAATACATGAACAAGCATATATCTCTATGCCCCCCCACATGCATCACCGTACACATGTACATCCCCCACACGTGCACTCCCACTCACACATACACGGTGTGCACAGGAGCTCAAGAGTGGACAGCGTGTGCTGCCACTTTGCTAACCGAAGGGCCTAAGGAGAAGGGGGCTGAGATGGAAGTTCTCGCATTATTTCCCAAGTTCACTCAATTTCCTAAGTTCCCACTCAGCCCAGCCCCTCAGCGCCCCCTGTGCAGGGCAGAGCGGGGCCAGGAGCCAGTGGACACACTCATCCTTGTTGCCAAGAGTCAGCCTGGAGGGTGCAGGTTCACAGCCGCCTCCAAGTTCCTGCCTGCTCCGTTCTGGGAACCTGCCAGACCCTGGGCTCTCCTGAAGGTTTGAGGTCTTGGGATGGTCAAGCCAGGGACTCTGGATGCCTGTGGCCAGGTCCCCTCCCCAAAATATACACAGTCGAAGCCGCAGCACAGTATCGCTGGGAAGCCGGGTGGGGGTAAGTCACCAAGTAGGCCCAACCCCAAATGCCTGCCCACCTGCTGTCCCCACAGCGTGCTGGCCTGGCTCTCTCCCCTATGACCTCCAAGAAGGTCCGCAACATGAGTCCTCTTGAATTGCCCCCCCCCGCCCCCACTATGGGTGACATGGGCCCTGACCAGGCAGGCAGGGGCCAGGTTTTTTGCAGAGCCTCTACTGTCCCAGCATCATGACAAAAAGAAGCCCCAAACAGGGAGCTGGGCAAATGGCCAGGGACCTGTGCAGGTACAGAGGGGCCCACAATTAGAAGGCCCCAGTGCCCTGCTGTCACTATCTTGAAATTCTTAATAGTTTTGGAACAAGGGCCCCACAAATTACGTAGCTGGTCCCGCCACTGGCTGAGGCTCTCTGTGCCCGAGATGGGTACAGCCCTCCCCCTGGCCCCACCCCTGACTTCCCACCCTCCTGCACGCCCCTTGGCGCCCCCGCCACTGCCAGCTCGGCCTCCTGCCCTGGGCTGGCCCCGACTGCTGCCATGTGGGCGAATGTGGTTTCCCGGCGCCCACAGCGCGGCCACAGTGTTTGAAGATGCACTTCGGCAGTGTCTTCAGACAGTGTTCCTTCTGTCGCCCAGCCTGTGGTCACCCTGCTGGTTCCCGCCCCATGGTCATCTGCCTGCTGCCCGCCCAGGGCCCGGGAAGGGGTGGGAGCACTCGGCCCAGAGGCAGCCTCTGTTTCAGAGCCCACGTGCAGCTCAGCCCGGGCCCACCTAAGGGACAGCCAGCTCTCAGCTTGCAGAACCTCGGCTGCCTCAGTGGTCCAATGGAGATTGATAAGCCCTCCCAGCAGCACTGGGGGGAGGATGCACGGTGACATGTAGGAAGCACCCGGTAACAAGCCCGGCACAGAGTGGGTGCTTGGAGAGCATTTAGCTTCATTCTCATTAATACGGCATTTACTGGATGCCTACTAAAAGCCAGGCCAGCAAAGAATGGCTCCTGCTGAAAGAACTCATGCCTAAGGAGATGGGGCTGGGGAGCTAGGAGCAGGCGCTGTAGGCAGAAGTGTAAGCAGCGTCACTAGAATGCAAGCAGAGTGCAATACGCTAGGGGACGTGCTCCAGTGGTGGGGAATCCAGGAAGAGGCTATGATTCACCTAGGCCAGGACCCCACACACAGACACAGACACCAAGCATCGGCAAACTCTGCCATGTCCCTGGCTGAGCTGAAGGAGGCCGGTTCTCCTGCTCAGCAGCTGTGTGCTGTGTTCACAGGTCCAGCTTTGCTCTTCGGGGCATAAGTTGGGGTGTTCTTGATGGGCTGTAGTGTCCTCTGCTTGGGCATCTTCCACACTTCTTTCTAGCCCTTTGGCTAACCATGTAGTTATTAAGCACCTCCTGTGTGCCCAGCTCCTGCTAAGGCTCAATGACCATCCTTGGGACACACCACAACAGCCCCCAGGAGACCCCCTCAAGCCAACTGCCTTTGCTTTGCCTCCTAAGGTCACTGCTGGAGGGGCCAGCTTGTACCCCATTTCCATGTCTGACAGTCTTGGGTAGCCCCAGTTAGTCTGGGGTTTGTCTGCGGGAAAGCGATAGCCGGCTGCAGACCATCCATGCATGTCACCCATTCCATGTTCCAGACTCCCCCTGCCTGACCGTTGGGGTCGCTGGTCTTCCCAGGGACCCGGCACACCCCGAACAAGGCTTGGTGAGGACAGACTTGGCATGGGGATGAGCTAAGTGAAAGGGGTAGTCTTAGGTGCCTCTAAAGGGAGGTTTTTGTTGTTGTTCTTTTGGAGGTCCCAGGGATTGAACTCAGGACCTCGTACACAGGAAGCAGGTGCTCAACTACTCGAGCTACATCTGCTCCCCTAAAGGGAGGTTTGATCGGGCAGTGGCATGACCACCTTGCTCTCCAAAAACCTCCCTCTGCTGGGATGTGGGGAAGGGCTTGCGGGGGGCAATGGTGGCCACAGGAAGAGCCGATAAGAAGCCACTGCAGTAATCTGGACACCTGCTTGTGGGAACCTGAACACGCGGGATAGGTGGAGGCTCAAGAGGGATTTGGACAGAGAGCAGTTGCCTTCCCTGCCTGCCACACTTGCACTACCCGTTGGCCTGGAAGCGCCCATCCTTCCCACGTCCAGTCCCATCCCCGGGGCTCTGAATTATTCAGTCTGGGAATCAGGCAGTGAATCTTAGGTCTGCCGCAGGCTGCATGATAGATTTTTTTTTTATTAGCTGTTCCTCGTTAACTCATAATTGCAATCATGTAACATTTAATAGAGGCACAAAGCGATCCCATTGCTGCCCCACAATCATTCATTAGCTAACAAGATGGAATGGCTCATAAAAAAGGGCTGTTTTAAAAATTCCAGAGAAACAGAAAGCAGGAGGTGATGCAAGCCCTGGCTAACAAAAGCTGAGGGTTGGGGGAGACGTGAGCATGAGCGGGTATGAGCAGAATAAGCCTGCCTGATAAGCCACGAGCAGCTCACTGCTCCCGCCTCCCCCTGCCGCCTGAGTCAGAGAAGCCGGGATGTTAAAAATCAAGCAATGTGCTTAGCAGGTTGCATCATGCCCCTCGATTATAAATTACAATGGGCACAAAGAGGGTGGATAAAGGAGCAAGGGATTAGATGGGTAACTTAATGCTGGGGAGGGGATGGGGGCCCGGGAGCCACCTCTGGGCCACTCGGGGACCCTGGTAGTCTCTGCCCACCGTATCACCAGGTCTGCTCAATGCCTGCTTTGTGTAGCTTGGGATAATGATTTACAAACTTGAGGAATCAGAAGGTGCGAAAAGAAGATGACCCTCTTAACCCTGCCATTGTCTGCCCGGAGCTGGAATGCGCAGCAGCTCCCCCGGCCCCGTGCACCTGTGCACACGGAGGCTGTTTGAGGATGGGCCAGGTGACGAGCCCTCTTGTGGGCTGGACCGATAAGATCTAAAGGGGCTGAGCAGGGGGGATCAGGGGACACCGCCAGGGATGACTGACACTCAGCAAACAGAGACAGACCCGAGTGACCCATGGCAGCTTCTCTCTGAGGAAGGGGGCGTATGGGGGCAGCTCAGAGGAGATGGTAGAGTGAGCTCTGTCCTGGGGTTTGGGGACCTGGATTAACCCAGGCCTCACCATGACCGGCGCGCCAGGGGAGCCTGGACAAGCCCTTCCTCCTCTCTGTGCCTCAGTGTCCCCATTATACTCTGCCACCAGCAGGTTATACAACCAGGGCGTCATTTCCCACCTTTGGGCCTTAGTTTCCCTGTCTGGACTTGCTACAATTTATTGCATGACCTGGGACAAACTACCTTCCCTCTCTGGATCTCGATTCCCCCCTCTACAATGAGAGAGGTGATCCAAACTATCAGTAAAACTTCCTCAGCTTGGACCTTGCCTGGGTCTAGGATGAATTCCGTTTTCCTAAAACCTAACCTACTAACCTGGTCCCTGGGTAATGGGGGAGACAGACTGGTGGCTGTGCAGTCTGGACATCTGCGTGGACGAGGACCCAGTGAGGCAGAGGGGAAGTTAAAGGTCAGCACACGGCAGGCTCGGGCAAATCAAGGTGCTGGTGGCACTGTCTTCCCTGAGCCCCTGTAGACACACCCTCGACTTCCGCCTGGTGGCAAAGATTTGGCCTTTCAGCTTGGCCTCTGCAAACAACCTTTACTCCACAATGTTTTCTTAGCAGCCCTATTCTTATGCACAGGAAATAATCCCATTAACTTTATTATCTCTATAGAGAACGTCAAGGATACAGATTTGGCCTTAAGTTCAGTGAACTGTGCTCTCTCTTAAAAGGAAAACCACAGAGTTGAGGCAACTGGCCTACAGGAAACTTGGTTGGAACAAGGTCTGGACCCAGCAAAGTCTCACTCTGAGCTTGGAAGAGAGATCCCAGCTGCCCCCTGCACCATGCAACCTCAGCCATTCCAGGCCTCCACGCCTTCTCTCTGGGCCTCAGTTTCCTCAACTCTCAATGGGTGGAGCAGACCAGGTGCTCTTAGCAAGTAAGTGTGGGAGGCTGGGATGGAATCCCTGCTGGCCCTGCCTTTGCTCAGACTCCCAGAGGCACCCGCCTGGGCTACGCAGAGGCACCCCAGGGCTCAAGCGGCCACCTCTCCGCCATTTCCCACTCCATGGAAGTGGTTGCCCTAAATGGTTGCTTCTTTCCCAGCCCTCCCCAGGCCTCTGCCCCATTCCCATTGCCTGCATGATCCTTCCCTTGTCCTGCTGGGCACTTAGAATCAGTCTTTAGGACCCCACCCTAGCGTCCCCTCCTCCCAGAAGCCCTCCTCCAGGTGCCCCCTGTGCTCCCCCACTCTAGGAAGCCTCTCGCTCAGCAAGTACAAGTCAGAGTGAGAGGGGAGCTGTATGTGTCTCTGCCCCATGGACTATGAGCACCCGTGGGTGGAACTGGCGTCCCTCACCCAGGGCCGTGCCTGCATACAGTCAGCGCCCAGCGGCGTCTTCGTTGTTGAACTGCTGCCATAGCCCGAGCCCAGGGGCTGGGGGGGCGAAGTCTGGGAACCTCGTGCAGTCATTCCTTTATTTACTAATTTGTGTAATCTAGATACATGTACTAAGCATCTACTGTGCAGAACCCTGGGGGGCCCTGGCTCTGGGGGGAAATGTTTCAGAAGCCTGCCCCAGAGTGGGCAGTGCCCAGTGAAGCTGCACCTTATCGACAGCGATCTCTAGGCTCCCTCAGTCAGCAGAAGCTGGGCTTGAGGCGTCTTCTCACCCATCAGGAGGTGGTAGCACGCCCCCCTGTTGGCAGGGCTCCTGGCCTTGTCACCGCACAGCTGAGGTAGATGACCACTCTGCCCCCGTGTCAGGATGACATTAGATCCTCAAGTCGTGACCTCGCCCAGGCATCTGTCCTTGGGTCCCGTCTGTTTCTGAGCCGAGAGCCAAAATAACAGCAGACACAGATACTTGGACACCAAAACACAGGACAGGTACGGGTGTTCCACTGGATCAGACAGAAAAAGGGAGACAGAGATGGGGGATGTCTGCCTGAGGTCACACAGCCTGGAAGATGCCTCCTTTCCCCCATCCCTACCCTCTGAGGATGAGCTGCCCCCCAATTTGGTCTTTACCACATCCAATGTAGGTGGAAATGGGAGTGATAATAATAGCTACATATATTGGACACCCACCAAGTGCCTGGCATGGTTTTACATACTTTATTTTCATTCATTCGATCAATAATATTTATTGAGTGCCAGGCACCATTCTAGGTGCTGGGGATATGTCCGTGAGCAAGACAAAGCCCCTGCTCTCAGGGAGCTCACTTTCGAGTGGGCGAGACAGACAATAAACCAAGAAGTGACTAAATAGATCATAGGCCACGTGGTGAGAAGTAGACCAGGAGGAGTGGTCAGCTAAGGTCTTTATTCAGTGCCATTTGAACAGACCCCTGAAGGAAGCAAGGGAGGAGGCATGGAACTATCTGGGAATGAGAGTTCCAGGCAGTGAGAACAGCAAGTGCAAAGGTCCTGAGGCAGAAACCTGTTTGATGTGCTCAAGGAAGAGCCAGGAGTACCTACTGTGGCTGGAATGAAGTGAGGGAAGAACAGAGTGCGGGAGATGAGGTATTTTAAGGGCTTGGATTTTAGGTGTGCATTAATTCATTTAATGTCCCAACAATGCTGAGTTTCAGGTACTAGTGTTATCCCCTTAAGTTGATGCAGAAACTGGGATAAAGAGAAGGAAAGGAATCTGCCTGAAGTCATGCTGTAAGCACATGGCTCTTTGCTGGTGGTTTATGAGTGCCCTTCATGGCACGAGTGCTGGTTCTCAGTCAAAGGTGCGATTAAGTCTCACCCAGGGAGCTTGTAAATAACCCAGATTATCAGGTTCCTAATTTTAACAAACTGCCCAGGTGATTCTGACAGAATCTTCATAACCTCAGATTTGGTGAGCCATTGAGAGATGGCTGCGGGCAGGATGGAATACAGGAGTAAGCATTGGGCCAAGAGCCTAACTCTGGCTTTTCTTTGATCTCTGAGTGGACACAATCACTGGTCTTTTCTGAACTTCAGTCTCTTCATCTGTTAACTGAGAGATGTGGTCTTCATCAGTGAATTCTCCACTTGCTTTTTAGCAGTAGAATTCTCCATTCAGCCAGGTCTGAGACGGAGCCCAAGATATGAAACTGGTCAAAGGAGCTTTATTTTGAAGGATGGGGTGGGGTTCATTATCCCCTTAGCAACTCCTGAAAGGACAACTTACCAATTTCCTGAAGCTCCAGTTTCTGGAGAACCCAAAAACCTGGTCAGGTGCTCTGAGTTCTAGATATCCACTGGGCTCTCTCTTCCCAAAACAATGTCCCCTGGAATGGCCCAAAGTCCCCATGTGGTCCTGTAAACCCTGTCCAGGGAACATCACAAAGAGCACACCCCAAGCCACAGCTCTGAGTTCTGGAGAGGACTGGGTGCTGTCGATGGGAGGGCCTGGGGCTGGGACACACGGGGCACTTCCTTCAGCTCTCCAGTGTCCTCCACCTTCTCCCTGCCCTTCCTGGGGAGGAAGAAGTGGTGTGGTCCAAACACCAGGGATGACCCTTGGACCACTTGCTGGGGACCAGGACGACAGAAGGCAGCCAAGCAGCTTCTGCACAAGCAGGGCCTTTTGACAGCTTGGTTTTACTTCCCTTCTTTGCCGTGGACTAGTGAGAGCACCTCAGTCAGAGCACACCCCTGGAACTGGCCATGTCCCTCCACACCCGTCCTCTCCGGGACCCCATCATGGCCATTTCACAACCCTGGAGGGACCCAGCTTCCTGCCTGGGGTCACATGGCTACAAAAGTGGTGACACCTGTCCTGGAGCCCCAAATCCAGAGCTTCACCTGCTTGTGCTGGGGTCCTCTTTGGCAAGGGAGACAGCAGGAGACAGACAGACTGACAGGCAAATCCCTGCCCTGACAAAACCTACACTTTATCGAGAGAGGGGCTAACCTCAGAGTGAAGCCAAGCTCCTTCTTTACATCCTCAACATCCAGCACAGTCCCTTGCATACAGCAGGTGCTCAATAATTGTTTGTGATACTCATGATGCTATGGAACTGGATGTGAAATGAGTTTCCTATTCGAGAAGACTTGATCTCTATTTGGCGTTTGCGTTTCCCATCCATACACTGGGAATTATAATGCTAATGTTCCTGGCCTGGTTGTGAACAAGTGTTTTTTGTTTTTTGTTTTAGGGGAAGGATTTATTGGGTACTACACAGCAAGATAAAAATCACATTTCCCCCAAAAACAGAGTGGTAAAACTTTACGCAGGCACTACTGTCTGCCTTGCCTCCAGGCCTTGTGACAATACCACAGGATGGAAACGATTCTCCTCATTTTATGCATGGGGATACTGTGGGTTGGGAGTCAAACCTACCTGGCTATCACCAAAGCTCGAGTTCTTTCCACTGCATTCTGCTGCCTCCCTTCTAGGGTCCTTGCACCCAGCAAGGGCTTGTTAAAATCTAAGCCCTCCAAGAGAAAAAGGGCAAGACTGAACTGAGCCCTTAGGATCTCTCCTTTCCAGTTACAAATACCGAGGGGCCCTGGGAGGCGAAGACCGGATTTGAACTCTTGGCACAGGGATCCCCATCTTGGGCCAGTATGTGACGTGACTGAGGACTGGATCTTCAGCCTTCCCTCTGTGTGTGGGGTAGGAGGGGGTTGGCCCTCCAAGTTCCCTTCCCCCCAGAATGGACGTGGGTTACTTCCGAAGGCCTCATCGGGGTCTGCTTTCTCTGAGGGCCTGGCTGTCACTCTCGAGTCTGAAAGCCTGTCTCTCCGACACGGCGTGTGGCTTCTCCGGCCACCCACGGCAGAGCTGTAGCCTTAGGGAGACAGAAGCCCTGAGGCAAGAGGCTGGGCTTGACCTGGGGGACAGCTGGCTCCTGTGGGGAGACCCCGATTGAGCGGGCTCAGGCACGGCACGGGACGTGACCCACGGGTACACCCAAACCATGGTTCCCTGGTGTCTGCAGGTGCTCCTGGGACCACCCCATGAGACAGAGGCTACTGAGGCCCCCCAAGAGTCCTGAGGGGCCCGAGGGGGTGGTCTTTCCTCGGCGGGATTTATGTGTGTGTGCGTGTGTGTGAGTGAGTGTTTAACAAGGAGTGGGGCCTGCTCGGCTTCTGAGCCTGGAATTTATACAGCCCCTCGTTGGCGGCTGCAGTTTATCTTGAGTGAAAGAATAATAAACTCAGTTGACAGGATGATGTATTCAAAGCATCTTCCTGTCACAGCACAGAGCCCTGCCCGCTGTTAGGATGTCTGGCATGGTGGGGACCGTGTTATCGAGGGTTTGGCCCCCGCGTATTGTCAACAACGCATTGTTTGCGGGTTTGGGGCAAGGCGGAGATGGGCCGGCCTGGGAGGAAGAAGGGGTGGTGTCTGGCCACATGGGCTAAAGGATGGCGGTCCAGATGGGGTGGGAGAAGCTTCTGCCTTTCGTGGAAGGCCCAGCCCCTCCTCCCCGCCCAGCCTGGGCGTCCAGTGGGTCCAGGTCAGCACCAGAGGCACAGGTTCGAACTCTGGCCTCACTGTACCCCACAGGGTTGGGCCAACCTCTCCCACTCCCCACTCATTGTTCTCAGAAGCAAGCAAAGAAGGTAACATCACATCTCGGCTTCAGAGAAAAATGTGGGACTTGCTAAACTCTGGAAAGAGTGAGGGAAAGCCAATATCCTGGGCTCTCTTATTAGAGTGTGAACCCCAGTTCCCCCCAACACCTCCACTGGGTGACCCGGGGCTGGTCCCCTGACCTCTCAGAAACTTCCTTCTCTCCCTTGCCCGTCCTCTCTTACAAGCAAAATGGCTGCCACTCATTAAGGGCTGGTTATGGGGTGAAATAAAATGAAGATCAGGCAAGAACTTTGAAAACTTGAAGGCAGAAGATAAACTCAAAATATTTTTACCTCTCAAAGCCCCCTAAACACCAGGCAGGGGAGCCTCGGCTTCTGCATTGGCCAATGTGCTTCTCCTTCAGCCCCCGTTGCTGGAAACGCCTTTCTCGTACCTAACCTCAGGCTCTGCTGCAGTTTTTAAGCATCCCGTGGTCCTCAAACACTTTACACATTTGTACCGGTTCCGATTCTTTGCCAGGGCACCTCCTCTTTTCTTGCTTAATGGCCCCAGATTCCTTTCCTGCTTTTGGGCTGGGGGCTCCCAGCTGAACAGGGTCCAGAATGCCCCCTCACTACAGGAACTGAGTCCTGCTCCTAGAAAGCAGGGCTGCTCTCCCGGGGTTGGGGGTGCTGCAGGGGGCATTGATGGGGATAAACAGGCAAAGGAAGCCCCCCACTCTGAATGCTGTTAAACATCTCGCCCCAGTCCAGGAGTTGGTTTGTTATCCTGATAACAACCAATATCACCCCCATTTTACAGATGGAGAAACTGAGTCTGGGGAAGATTTAGTCTCTTGCCCCCTAGCAAGTAGCATTAGGGAGAGTGAAGCCCAGAAGGTCTGGCTGTCTCCAGAGCTTCACTTACCACCACCTCCCCCCTTCCCAAAGGAGACCAGGAGAAAGTCATCCAGAGTCTGTGGGGATCAGAGGCAAACAGCTGGACAGGGTGGGGCCAAGGCTGCTGGAAGAACTAGGGGAAGTCAGGGCTTGTGGGGACTGGGCAGGAGCAAGGAGAGGTGTGGGGGCAAAGGCTTAGAGGCTGGCGCAGGTCCCACAGAGAAGGCGGGAGAGGAGCTCCCATCTGAGCTCAGGCCATGTGTGTGTGCAGGCCCCCCTGGCCTGGGAGGAATTCAGGGAGGGGGGCAGCAAGGTTGTAAGGCAGGCAATGGTCTCCTCACTCATGCATTCATTCATCTCTTGTTTATCCCATCATTCCATCCTTTATTTGCCCAGGAAGCCAAGCCCCACAGAATCTCATGGGAAAGGCAGACCTGTCAACAGATGGGGGCTCCCGTGGTCTCCACCCAACTATCGATCCACCCATCCCACAAGCATTGAGGGCCTACTATGTGTCAGGCCCTGAGCTCCAGTGAGGACTTGTCCTCATTCTCACAGTCCAGAGAGAGGCCGAGGAAAGTGGACAGACTCCTATAAACCATGTGTTTATGTGCATATTGAGCCAATCAACCTTTGAGAGCCGTCCATGGAAGGCACCGGAACCAGGGAGAGGAGCAGGATACCTGCCTGCCCTTGGTGAGCTCAGGCTGGTCAGGGACACGAGGCAAGAGCACAAGCACATCAACTCCAGTGCACAGAAGGCTGTGAGAAATGCTGAGCAACAAGTGGGAGGGGCGCACCGACGGTCCCCAGAGGGAGATGACCATGCATTTGAATTGTGTTCATTCCTTCATTTGCTACTGAGAATTTTTTGTGCACTTAGCATTGCTGGGAACAACAGGGGGAGGCTGTCTTTCTCATGGGCAGACCATGTTCTTGGCAAAGTTCATGGGGAAAGGCCAAGCTAAGGGTGGAGACCGCAGTCATGGGATGGAGAGCCAGCCACGCGGAGGTGGCAGTAGTTAGGAGCATTTAGAGGTACAGCCTGGGGCAGGTAGAGGAAAGCTGGGCCCTGGGGCAGGCTGCATCTGGATCGTTCTGTGTTCCAGCCCCAGCCCCTGAGGGACCCAAGTCCAGACCACATGATGCAAGCAGAGGGGGCCTCCAAGGGTGAGGGAGGAGATGGGGCTTACAATCTGGGCCTCTGGTATAGCAGAAAGACCCAAGTTCTGTCCAAGAACACATCTGGGGATCCCTGGAGCCTGTTACTTGAACAGAGAGCCTCATTGTCAGGACTTTCTGGAGCCCTGATTTGCACATGTCCTCCGCACCCCGGGGGTAGATTTGTATGCCAGTTTGCAACTGTTTGCATAAAGCATGCAGCTATCCATATTCATTTCAGCCATTTTGATTTACGTTATTGGCCCCCCTCCCTACCCTGGCTGTCCCGTGGCTTTTGCCCCCCTTCTGGAAGGGAAGCAGGGAAGAGACCACGCCCAGCTGTAGGAACAGTGCAGCATTGCCTGGTGAAGGCAGATGACGATTTTCCTGAGAGCCAATTTGCCTGCCTGACCATTCTGCGCTCTGGTTAAAATTGCTGCGAGCTCGGCTGTCCCTGAGGATGCATAAACAGCCGTGTCCTGATGCTCTTGCTGGACGTAGGAGAGCGCCAGGCCCAAATGAGAACCGCCTGTGGCCTGTCGGTAAGAGAGCAGCTAATGGGGTGATGAGTGAGCGCCGCCTGAAAGTCTGGGGGCCATCCCACATGGGTTGTCTCGGCTGACCAGAGGTTCGGGGCCCAGACAGGGCAGGGCTTGGGGGCCCTTCCAGGGTCTTGGCCAGCCACAGCACCTGCAAAGCACCCTCCACAAGCATATGTGTGTGTCCACAAGCGCACACACGCACAAAAGAGAGTGGAAGGTTGACTTTCATGGCTCTTGTGAGGCCTGGAGCAGGGGAGGGAGTTAGGAACTCTCAAGTGCAAATCCCTGCCCCCTCCCTGAGCCTCAGTTTCCCCTGCTGTACCTTGAGGGTCGTCCCAGTGTTAGCATGTGCAGATGCTTGCAGACAGCCCAAGCTCATCATCTGGGCCCCAGAGGGGAACTCCTGTCTTGGGAAGGCCCCAGTCCACTCTAAGGCTTACACATCTCCTTCTCTGGAAGCCTCACAATTGCCTAGTAGAGTGGTGTGAGTGTCAACGAGCACCCATTGACGTGCCTGCTGCCAGAAGTGTGCACTAACTCTGATGTGCAAACCGCCTGGCTTCAATTGGGAGGAGGAGTCCGGAAGCTACTGGGAACCCAGACCTCTTCCTCCCCGTCCTCCTTCCCCGTTTCATCCACTCTGTCTCCATGTTCATGAGGTCCCATTGGAGATGCTCCAATGTCAGGTAATGGGAATGTTTCCATGTGGACAGAGACAGGCTGGAGTTGCTGGGCCACCTCTTGCCCTGCCAGCCCTGACCTCAGGCTGAGAGCTCCCAAATGGTACCCAGTCCCCCACCTCCCCTCCACACACACCCAGGCCGTGCGAGGCTCGGCTTGTCACCAACAGGCTCTCCCCTAAATGAGGTGGCTTGAATGGTCCTTATCACAGGCGGCTTATCTCCTGAGGTCACTTAGCCCCAGTCTCCAGAAAGCCACTCAGCAGGCCTCTCCCTCCCGAACTCCTGCTTCTCCAGCCTGGACTCTGTCCTGCTCCAATAGGACACTGGACTCCAGTGACCCTTCTTGTTGCTCAAAGTCAGGATGGGGACAAGGAAGGGGTGGAGGGCTCCTGGAAACTAAAGGGGTCTACTTGGGGGGCCCTGGGATGTCAGCTTTTCCCCACCGCCCCTCGACCTGACAGCTTCGCACATGCTCTCACTTACCCCCTGTGTGAGATGGGTTCTGGGGGCCCACCCCACCCTGAACCCCTGTACCCTTTCCTCAAAAGTAAAGAAATGGGCTTCCCTCTATAGTGCCTTTATCTACTTTTCTCTCAGACTGGGGCCCCCTGGGGGCAGGGCTGTTTCTTCCCCTTCGTAAACCTTTTGCCACCATCCAGCCAAACCTGCCCCCCAAGATGGCCTCTACTTGTGTCCTGGATCTGTGGTCAGCTACTCTAGGTCTACACTGGGCCTTCTGCTGCCCAAGCTTCCTTCCCTAGAGCCCTACCTGAGGGCTGGACAGGAGAAAGATCCAGAGTGGCAATCACGGGGCACCTCCAAGGAAAACAGGGCATCTGCTGTCCAGCTGGAGGGATAAATATATATATATGTACACTCGAAACCTTGAAGGCAGGGGAATGGACAGAATGACCCTTGAGACTTTTTAGGCCAATAAAACCTCCTGAGGCCCTTAGAGATCATCACAGGAATCTGTTGTGATGGAGGGTGTTTTTGTTTGTTTGTTTATTTTTGGCCTAGGAGATGGGTTGATCAGAAAGAGAGAATGAGAAAAACAATAAAGAAGGACAGAAGAGAGGGAGGGAGGGAGGGAGACAGAAAGGAAGGAAGGAAAAACAGGAGAGAAAGCTCACAACGCTTGCTTTCCCTCTTTTAAATCTCCTCTAGCAGAGTTTATTTGTTTAAAGTCCTCTTATCTCTAACAATTGTTTCTCCACCATTTGAGGGGTCTGCGGAGTGAGGCTGGTTTTTCTCCCCGTGACAACAGAATGCCAGGCGCCATAAACGGCAGGCCGGCTGAGGACTGGGGCGGAGGAGGATGGGCGTTAAAGCTGAAGGGCCCTGGCTGCGCCCATCCCCCCTTCCCCTCAGTCCTCACCTCAGCGAGCCCCAGGCTCCCAGGCCCCAGAGCCAGGGTATGGGTGGACCAGGTCCTGTCCTCATCTCCCGCCAGCTCCGTGTCCCCCGAGTCTCACATCTCCCACCTGACCCCACCTCAGGCCTAGTGGACCCCAGAGGCCTCCCAACCTTTGCTTCAGCCACTGCAACTACCCCCCACCACCCAGAACCAGTCCCTTCAAGTGCTGCCTCTTCCAGGAGAGTCTCCTGCTGCCCTCCACTCCCTGATTCTCTCACTCTTGTGTTCATCCTTTCAACACACATTTTTTGAGCCAAGCACAAGGGATAGAAGTTATGAAGGAGGGATTGAGAGGTGAGGGATTTTCTGGTTGGTTTGTCTGTCTTATGTTCAGTACTATTATTATTGAAATAATGAAAATGCTCTAATAATGATTGAAATGATGAATGCACAACTATGTGATTATAGCAAATACCATTGCTTTACACTCTGGATGCACTGTATGCTTATTAATATGTATTAATAAAATTGAAAAAAAAAAAAGAAGTTATGAAAGTGCAGAATCAGGTGGAGGAAAGCAGATGCCAACAGTCCATTAGAGCCCTGTAGGGGCCTTTTGTTTTGTCCCAGTCTCTAACAATAATATTGAGCACTGATTGGGGGCTTCCTTGGTGCCATGCACTATTCTAAGTGGTTTACATGTGGTACCTCATTTAATTCTCAAAACAACCGTACCGGGAGGACTGTTATCCTCCCCATTTCACGGAGGGTGGAACTGAGACACAGAGATGTGAAAGAACTTGCCTGAAGTCTCAGCTCATGAGGGTCAACCCAGGCAGGCAGTCTGGCGCCAGAGCCTGTTCTTAAATCCAGTGCTGCCTGCTTTACAGCCTAGTGGTCGGGATGCTTCTCGAGAACCCTCAGGCCAGGTCCCGTGACAGACCCACTGTGTGCCCAGTTCCTTGCCCAGGGCTGTGCTCACCATCTTTGAGCCTGGCCTTCTGGCCCTGTCTGCCCCAGCTCTCGGGAGCTGACCCACTGCCTGTGGCCCATCTGTCTGTGGAGAGCAGGCATCTCCTCAGCCAGACTGCCAGCCTCCAAAATCTCCTCAGCACTGGGCACAGAGTGGGCCCAGCTCAGGTCTCCGAGCCAGTGGACGAGGGCAGCCACTCAGACCAGGAGGAAGGGCGGGTGCTGAGGGTTGGCAGAGTGTTGGCGTAGGGGGCGGCCGAGGCAGGGGCTCTGCCCATAATGACCATGAGCCAAAGGGAAGTGCCCGACCCCTACCTGCCTCTCCTGACTTCTCTGAGGAAGTCTCGCTTCAGCTAAGCAATGTCTGGTGATGGTGTGCTGACATCTACAGCATCCTCTTCTCAGAGATCAGACTGGCTCTGGAAGCTCAAATGATGCCCCTCTCTGGGGGTCCCAAGAAGGTCTCAGCAGTGCTGGGGGATGTCCCGGGTCTGAGGCACAGGAAGGGAGAGAAAGGGAGGACGGAATTAAATATAGAGAAAGAAAAGAATTGGTGGTGAAAAATGGTGCATTTGTACCATCAGCGTGTGTTGAGCACCTACTACGCGCCTGGCGCCATGCTTGCCCTGGGTGTGTCTTCAAGGAGTTCCCACAGCAGTGGCAGCTGCGGTGAGACTGTGGTCCCCAAATCCAAGTGGGGAAGGAGAGGCTGTCCGTCCCTGAGTCAGCCCAGCTCACCCAGAGGCAAGGCCAGGGCCAGCCCCACCCCAGCCACAGGCTCCCCTCTGAGTTATCATCACTGAAATGGGAGTAGGCCTTCGTCTCTGACATTAACCGGGGCGGAGGCACCTTTCAGGGCCCGCAGGGGCCAGTGGAGGTCTGAGGCTAACGAGGGGGGCCCTCACCTCCGACCTTGCCATCTGGTCCCCACTCAACCACTAGGCATGTCCTCTTCAGGTAAGTCCTCCCTGGGCACCAGGCCTTGTTCTTCACTGTGTGGAGAACATGATTCAAGGTCTTGTGGGGACAGAGGACAGAGCAGCTTTCATCGTGGAGGCTCCTCACACCTCATGAGCCTCCCCCATTGGCCTAGAAGCCCCTCTAGGGCAGGTAGGAAAGGGAGGACCTTCCGGATCTGATGTCCTATGAACTGGGGCCTTCTGGTCCTGGGGCCAAGCAGCCTGAGGAGAAGGCACTGACATGGGAGAAGCTGGGGCCTGCCATCGTGAGGCCTTCTCAGGCCATGCCTTCCCACCTCCCTGGCCACCAAGATTCTGTAACCCAGGCCACACCCGAGCCCAGGGCCCCCACTCAGGCCTGCGAGCCTGAGCCCAGAGTGTGCATGCATGAGGATGCTTGCATACATGCACGTGTGCCTGCAGATTCACACTTGTGTGTGTGAGCCTCTGCAAGTCTGGGCGCTTGGGGATTTAGACTCCTTTTCCTTCCAAAACCTCCAGCCTGCTGGCCAGCCTGCAAGCCTCGGTTTCCTCAGGCTCCAGAGAGGCTGAGGAGAAAGAGACCTGACGGAGGTGGCCCGTGGGCACCGGTGGCTCAAGTGCAGAAGCCTGAGGTCTGCGGGCCTTCTTTGGTGCCGTCCCTGTCATGGTTGCAGAGAACAGATTCACAGGGCCAGGGCTGCCAGGCTGAGCCTCGACGGAGCTGGTGAGCTGGGGGTGCTACCCCGTGCCCACCCCATTGTCTTGCCTCTGAAGGGAGGCCACAGAGACCTCGTTTTCCTCAGTGGATGAGAGAGGGAAGGGGATGAGGGGAACTTCCCACCCCAAAGGAGTCAGACTCTTAGGCCAGGAGAGGGGAAGGGGGCAAAGGGGCAGTGCCCTCTTCACAACCTCTACCCCTCTCTACTCTCTCACGTGTGAGTTTCTCCCAGTCAGATCGACTGATTCCCCACATCAAAGTCAGCTGGAGGTGAGGGGTGGGGTGGAATTAAAAATACAGATTCCTAGGATGGACCTCCCAGAAATCTTGTTTGGACTGGACTGGGGCGGGCTAGGAAATTTGCATTCTTAACAAGTGCCCGAAATGACCCAGGTTGGCACAGTGTCATATTTGAAAGACATCAGGTTTTGGAGAAACATAGACCTGGGCTTAAATCTCCGCTCAATTTCTCTCCATCCTTAAAGTGGGGTTAGTCATATGATTTCCTGGAGATAATGTCACAGAATAGATGCTCAATGTGTGGCAGAAATACTAACAGCTATGCTAATCATGACGGTTGCTAACCATTCCCAAGCTCTGGCTTTAGGCCCAGCCTCTGTCATTACAGGACTCATGCCCAGGAAGCCAGGTTAGAATAGCGTGTGGGGTCCACACCTGCAGTCTCCTGCTTCCTGCCCAGTTAATGGCAGGCAGGAAGTCTCCATCTTCTGGGTACCCTGTGGGCTCTGGGCATAGCCCCGCGGCTGCCCCTGTTCACTGGAACCAGAAGTCCCCAAAGCCCCTGCTCTCTCTCGAGATGCAGCCCAGAGCTCCCCAGGAGCCAGACCTGGTCTCCCCTGGGCTAATTGACTAATTATCAGCTGCCTTGATAGCACCAGGTCTAGACACGACTGGTGCTGGGGGCAGAGCCCCTCCCTGCCCATCTCCTGGGTTGGCTTGGAGCAGGGAAGATTAACAGGCAGGCTGGCTTTGCTCACCTAATTCCTTATCAAGGCCCTGTCCTCCGCCAAGGGAGGGGAGATGTGTTCTTTCCACAGGCAGGGCGCCCTCGAGGCCTCTGGGCAGGAGAAGGGAGGCAGACGGGTGGCAGAGCGAGGAGGGAAGGAACTGGATAGAGACAGGGAGGGCAGCTCTCCTCCCACCCTCACCTGCCTGGCCCAGCCCTCCCTCCCCAGGAGGGCTGCCATGGACTGGCATCATCTCAGCTGCCCACCGGAGGCCCCCGGGGGAGTGGGTCCCAACACAGCCCTGCTCTACACACAGGAAACCTCAGTGAGGGCCGTAGTTGGTCCACCACTAAGTGAGATGGAGCTGGGCCTCGAACCCAGACCCCCAGACACTCACCTCTATGGCATTTACACCTCATCTCCTGCCAGCCAGAGCAAAGGCAGAGAAAGCTCTGTGGGCACTCCAGGCTGGGGTACCACTGGCAAAGCACAGTCAGGCAGTGCAGTCTGCATCGGACCCCACGGGGAGAAGAGGTAAGAGGGGGACACAGGTAAGAAGGAGTTGAGCTGCTCAGGAATTAGCTAATGGCCTCAGAGAAACCAACACTTTGCCTAGGAGCCCTCTGACTCCCAGCCCAGAGAAGAGAAGGTGTATGTGAGGGGCTTCAGGCACTGTGCTAAGCACTTCACATGAGTCACTTCATTTAAATCCACTTTATTACAATTACAACCTCATGAGATCGGTATTATCATTCCCATTGTACAGATGAAAAAACTGAGACATAAAAAGTCTCTGGAACTTGCCCCGGATCACACGGCTAGCAGTGAACAAAGAAGTGAATAGCCTTCCCTGGCACCCAGCCCTGGAAGGGGTCCCTGATCATTCCTTCAGGACTGAAGAGGGGGTGGGAGCAAGTCTCCCTCCCCGACCCTCCCACCCTCACCCCCAATCTGCTGAATGTCAGAGTCAGCTGAGGAGCCCCACAAGCCCTCATTCCCCCTGCTGCCCACCCCCATGCCAGGAATTGCTCAATCTCCCCCTCCTCCAGGAAGCTTCCTGACCACCCCACCCCCACTGCCTTACCAGACCCCCAGGGCAGGCCCAGCCCTTCTCGGGAGAATGCCTGATGCAGGGGTTAGCATGGGTTTCAGCCTCACACAGCCATGGCTTTGAAACCTAATTTGCAACAGTCAGGCCATCTATGCCTCGGTTTCCTCATCTATAAAATGGGGTCAGTAAAGGCACTTACTTCATAGGATGGCAAAGAGTTCAAGAGATCCTGTAGGTGAAGGGCTGAGAATGGCCAGAGCGGTATCAGCACGTAGTAAGGACTCCATACAGATAAGCTACTATTCTCTCTAGCTGAGAGCACTTTCAGACCCAACATCTCCCTGAGCAGCTCCAGATTTCCTTCCACTTTTACCCAGAGACTCGGGCAGGGTGTGTGCCTCCTCCAAAGTCAGAGCATACTAGCAGCAGTTAGAACCTGGGCTTTAGGGCTGGGAGGTAAGGAACGAGGCCCACATTAGGGGCCACCCCCAGCTTCCAGACTCCTGGTCCAGTGCTCCTGTCCTTCAGCCATGCATGGTTGTGAGTGCTCAGAACCAGGCCTGAGAAGGCTGGAGAATGAGAGCTTGCCAGGCTGGGCCCTCTTCTGCTCGCCCTTCCCCTCAGGGGCTTCCTGCTCCTGACCCCCCCGGTCTGTCTGCATTGTGGGGCTGTGTGCAACAGGCGCCTATTGTCTGCAGGCCTGAGTGCACCTGTAGTGCCTCATCCCAGCTCGGTGAGTCAGCTCTTGGCAGGCCGTGGGGTGGCCACTCCACATCATCTTAAGCCTGAAAGAGGACCTTTCTTTTTGCTTTTCTCCTTTTTCCTCTCTCCACTCTCCATGAAGTGGTCAACTTTGCAGGGCAGCAGGGGACAGCATTTTCTGCCAGGATTTCTTGTCTCCTTGGCCAGGAGACAGGGTGGGGCCTGGAAAGCAAAAGGAGAGAGGCCAAGGGCTAGCCAAAGCCCCTGAGCTACTTCAGGGCACTGCTCATGCCCCCAAATCACTGCTTCCAATGGGGGGACCTAAGTCAGGACAAAGGCAGCAACACTTTACTTACCCAGAGGCCACATGCTTGGCAATCTCCATCATCCAGAAAATGGAAACTAAGCTCAAAAGACCTCTGAACAGCCTAAAGATGCTCCCGTGCCTGACAATTAAACTTTAGAACTTAACTAAAAAATTTCCCCTACCGGAACGCAGAGCCTATTTACTCTTACGTTAGACACTGTTCTAGCATGCTTGGTTATCTAGTTTACATATGTACTAAAAGAATAAAATTAGAATGGAAAAAAGGCCATTAAGGATATGCTCATTGACAGCAAAGGTAGGGAAGATGCATACTATAAAATTCAAGCCAAGAACTAAAAACTGACCTCAGTTGGGAGCCACTCAGGACACAGGCAGAACAAATGATATATCCTGGCACCTAAAAGGGCATCACTAAGTTTCAATGACAGTAGAGGATATTCTTACTGGTGACCCTGAGTCTTTAGTGAAAACTTGGATTATGGTCAGTTTCTGATCAAGAAGTTTGAAAATGTGTGATAAATGTTTATAAGGACTTTCAAAGAATACAATTTCATTTTTCTTAATGTTTTGACATTCAAAAATTAAGAGTCAATGATGGCAGACTAGGTAATTTAGACAAATGCCACTACTGAGGACAACTAGAGAACAGCTAGACAAAATCTTTTTAAAAACCTACTTGAAGGCATCAGAAAGATAGTAAGATGATAAAGGGAAGTAGATGTGGCTCAAGCAGTAGGGCACCCACCTACCATAAGGGAGGTCCCGGGTACAGTTCCCAGTGCCTTCTAAAGAAGACAAGGAAGACAGTGGGCTGACATGGCGAGCAGATGCAACAAGATGATGCAACAAAGAGACAAAGTTCTTTTGTGATCCCCAAAAGGAAAAGATTATGTTCCTAAACTAATCTATTCCTGTGAGTGTGGTTCCCTTTGATTGCATTAGGTTCACTTTAGATTGCTTGATTAGATTGCTTTTGACTGGACTGCACCAGTGAGGCAAGACTCAGGCTGAGTCTTTGCCCTTTTGCTGGGTCTGATATAAATGGACACACGGAAAGAAAGGAAGCTGCCATATTGATCCTGTAATGTGAAAGAGAGGACTCCAGGTTTGCCCACAGCTGAGCCCAAGGAGAAAAGCCCTGAGAGGCTCAAAGAGCTGAGGCCCTGGGAAAGATGAGCCACTGGCTCTGGAAGCTCAAGCTGAATTTGGGAAGAAAACAGAGCAGCCGAGACTGAGAGAGGAAGCCTGGAAAGTGATGAGCCCTATGCCTGGTTGCCCACAGCTGAGCTCCAGGAGACAGTAGCTTCTGGAGGGGAAGGCAGAGACAGGTGGCCATCTTCACCAGGATCCTGGCAGGATGCTAGGATCACCAGTAGCTGATTTGGTGAGAAAGCATCTCTGATGGTGCCTTAATTTGGACACTTCACAGCCTAGGAACTGTAAGCTTTTTTTTATTTTTTTTTTTAAATTATCAGTTACCTTTAATTAAATTGCATATACATAGAGACATTATGTATGTATGTATAGATACTGATATTTCTTCAATGATTACAGCATACGTTTTATAATTTTTATTGGTTTTAAGCAATATGTTCTAAAATCATAGGCGATAACACAATAGAGTGTACTTGGAAGATTTGAATGTAAATTTCCAGCATTTCACTTCTTTCAGTCTACCAATGTGAAATGCATAAATCATTGACCTTTGTGAGTGTTGGTTTCCACATCTATGAAATGGGTGTAACACCTCTCCATCGGTGAATTGCTATGAGAATCAAATGAGATCTTGAATGGGAAAGTCCATTTTAAAATAAATTGCTGCACCAATAATCACTGTTTATAAGGATGAATCTATCTATAATTCTCACCAATTCCGATAAAACATGCATATTTGAAATATTGAAGTCTATTTAAGGAACTGTAAGCTTTTACCCTTTATAAAAGCCGACCCATTTCTGGTACTTTGCATCGGCAGCCCTTTGGCAAACTAAGACACTGAGCTAGCCTCAGAAGTCACACAGCACCATTTTTGCTGGATTCTGATGGATGCAAGCAAATGACTAAGGCCCTCCAGATTCCAGAAGAGGAAATATAGACTGCTCCTCTCAACAGGAGTGTTAAAAAATTTGCTGTAAAGATTTACAACTGACACAGAGATAAGAGTTGAGCTTCTATTATCGAGAAGATTCCCGTAGATGGACAATCTCTTCTGAACAATGAGATGTTCTGTATTTCATCTCTCACCCCACCCCCCAGGAGGATCTCTCAAGCCTGCCTGGGGCAGGTCACTTAAGCATCCTCACAACACAACACTCTGTTTGAGATGGTCAAAGTGTGGGGGACGGTCCAGCCCCTCATCTACATTTTCTGTGACTACCCACTCCCCTTAGCTCTTTTGAGATCTCAGTTTTCCCCACAGATACGGCAAGGAAACCTTCAGAAATGCCAAAATCTTAAAAGCATGAATTGGCAGGACTAGAAATTATCTCAAGAGGCATCCATCCACCCTAGAAACTTCCCAAGCCTTGCCAATTGTTAGAACACCTGTTAAAATGGAAGATTCTCAAACTTGGAGACAATGTCTGCGTCATTAAAACCCTGCAGGGATTAATATCCAGGAGAGTCAAAGAACCCCTGTTAATGAACAAGAAAAAGACAGGAAACCCAATAGAAAAAAGACAAGCAAAAGATGTGAATAGGCTAGTCACAAAAGTGCCAATTATATGAATTGTATATGAAGAGTTGTGCAAATTTGCTAGTTATCTGAGAGACACATCCTTAAAACAACTGTGATATTACCAGTCCACATTCGATGGATCTGACCTGATGTGGGGAGATGGCACTCTTGTATCCTGCAGGTAAAAGGATAGACTAGTTTGGCCATTCTGAGAGCAATCTGGCTGCATTTAGCAAAGCTAAGTATGCATATGCCCTGCATCCCAGAATCCCACAAATGGGTATATAGCCTGGAAAAATAACCAGACAGGCTGGAAAGAGGACTTGTACAAGGATGCTTATGGCAGCAGAATTTTGGGTAGTGGAGGGTGGAGGCAACTTAAATATCCATCCCTAGGGGAGTGGATAAATAAGATGTGGTGGCTCCCTTCCAAGAGTAGTTAGAAATAAGTCAGCTATGCATAAGGATGCATAGATCTTGACAACATTATTGAGTGAAAAAGGTAAGAAATAAAAGGAGGGTTATAGCATAACACCAGTAATGTAAATTATAAAACATGCCAAAACAACATGACCCAGTATACAAAGAAGATTCTTAATTCATGACCTATATCAAACAGGGGGTCAGCTGTGGTAGGAAATGGGAATGGAGATCATCATGAGTGAAGGAGAAAAAATAAAATAAAAAGCAACATTAAAAGGGGGCTTTGAATAGACCAGTGATGATAGTTTACTGTGAACCGAAGAGTATATTTAATTCGAATCTCTGCATCGGAGGTAAAAATAAGTAAGTAAAGCACATTTCCAGACTTCAACTCCAGAGATTCAGCTTCAATAGGCCTGGAGTCCAAAAATATGGGTCCAAATGATTCTGTTAATCCGCCCTACAATGTCCTAGACAGATGGTCATCAATCTCTACTTGAATACCTCCGGTGATGGGGAGCTCCCTCCTGTACTGATGGGGAGTTCTAATTATTAGGAAGGTCTTCCTGAGGTTGGGCCAAAATCCATATCCTTGTACCTTCCAAACCATTGATCTGAGTTTTCTTCTTTGGAGCAGTTAAAACAATTGGTCCCTCCTGCTTCTGCTTGGCAGCTCTTCAATGACCCAGAGAGGACAGGGAATATTCCTCTCCCCATCTTACCAGGCACAGGCATTTTGTCTTGCCTGGGCTCAATGACTGGGCTTATTCCTTCAGTCTGTCTATGCCTGGTGTCTGTCAAGTTTCCCAACCCGACCCTGACCTCCAATGCTGGTTCCCCAAGGTCTGATCTAGTTGCCTGTATTTCTTCTCAAATATGACTCCCCCATAGTGGCCCTACACCATGGGGGTAGCCTGGCCAGCTCAGAGTGTAGCGGGACATACACATCCTTCAGTCAGGACCCTGTGCTCATGTTAATATAACCTCAGATTACAGTCCCTTTTTTTCAAAAAAAGCACCTCTCAGAGGGTTTATGGTCATTTGTCTCAAGTAGAAACAGCTGGAGAGTCTGGAGAGCAAACCCCTGGCCTTTTTGGTTGGGCAGAGCTGGGAGTCCTGCCCATTTCCAGCTGTGTGTTTGGGCAAATTTCTTAAACTCCAAGAGCCTTGGTTTTCTCACCCGTTAACTGGCGGTACAAACCCCACCTCTCCATGTTGCAAGGATTATATGAGATTACAAGTATACAGTAAGGTGCTATCAATATCTATCTACCTATCTATCTACCTATCTGTCTATCTATCTATCTATCGGTCTAGCGATCTATCCATCCATCTATTTTAGTTTGCTAAAGGTTGCCAATGCAGAAATACCAAAAATAGGCTGGCTTTTATAATGGGAATTTTTTTTTTTTTTTTAAAGATTTTATTTTATTTTATTT
>JAQZBX010011492.1:0-42599 GCA_029593785.1 Cabassous unicinctus
CTTTAGATTACATAAATCCCATATGCCCCACTCCTTCCCCCTCCCACACTTTCCCACATTAACAACATCCTTCATTAGTGTGGTATACTTGCGACAATTGATGAACCCATATTGAAGCATTGCTACTAACCAGGGACTACAGTTTACATTATAGTCCACACTTTGTCCTGCACAATTTTGTAAGTTATATCCATAACTCGCTTTCACTAAGATGAAAAGAAACTTTTTGTTATTGTTGTTGGTACTGGGCCTTGAACCCAGGACCTTGTACATGGGAAGAAGGAGCTCAACCACTGAGCTTCACCAGCTCCCCAAAAAGAAACATTTTAAAAATGACTTTTTCTTTTTGCCTGTGGGAGGGGTTGCAAAGCCAATATGAGTAGGTGTAAATTCTAGTAAAAGAGAAACTAAAGTAGAGGTAATAAACAGGTGCTGTGCAGCTGATTTCAACTGGCCGAATCCCAGTATTTTAGAATTTGAATGTTTTTAGGTGAACAGACCAAGAAATTTCTTGTTGACCAAAGTTCCTGTTACACTCTATATATTTATATCCTGGAATTCCCTGTTGCCAAACACACACCTGCCTGGCTCCTGAAGGGCATATGTTGGTAACCCCCTGAAAACAGACAGAAAATTAAGCCTAGGAAACCACTTGGGAAAAATGCCTGGCAGGCATAGTGATAGGATATATTTTTAGGTGTGCACAGATTCTGTATTTGTGAATTTGCCGATTCCGAAAATTTATTTAGGGGACGGATGTGGCTCAAATGGTTGGGCGTCTGTGTCCCATATGGAGGGACTTGGGTTCGATCCCCAGGACCTCCCGGTAAAATAAATAAATAAATAAAATTTATTTATAACCCAAAATCAATAGGCATTTTCATGGTCATTTGCAAGTGGCAAAAGATTTGAGTTGCCCAACACACACGTTCCCAGGTGAGGTTGAACGAGGCAACACTCTGCCTTCTTGTTTCAGCTCTTATACTATAAAAAAGTGTCCTTTTTGAGGTATATTTAGTGCCATATTCTTCACATTTTTGTCCTTTTTGTTGGTGATACTGCTGTTTGAAATGGTTCCACCGCATAATGCTGAAGCATTGTCTAGTGTTAATAAGCACAAAAGGGCTGTGAGGTGCCTTATGGAGATAATGCATATGTTAGATATGCTTTGTTCAGGCATGAGTTGTAGTGTCAGCTGTGAGTTCAATGTTAACGAGTCAACAATATATATTAAATAAGATGTCTTTAAACAAACACATATAAAACAAAGTTATGTATTGACTGGTTGATGAAAATGTTGTGACTGTAGGCTCAGAGGAACCTAACCATATATTTCCCCTAGGAGAAATGGTTCTGCATTTGCTAATTCATTGTGTGCAGCTACTTTGTAGAATATAACTACCACAAATAATGTGACTCGACTGTATTTCTACCCTCCTTTTAGAAATCGGGAGAGAAAGATACAGAAAAATAATTTGTCTAAGATTATGAAGTCATGAACGGCTGAGGTGTAAAGGGGGAGAGTAGCTTTTGGCCCCAGGAGAAGCAGGCGGTGGGCTGGGAGAAGCTGTAGCAGCAAACACAGAGACACAGATGTTAGGAGTGGGGCGGGCTCACTGGCCAGGAGAGCAGACCCTGCTGCAGAGGGGACAGCAAGACTGCACTTGAGGCCAACCCACACGGTTAGTGCCTTAGAGCTGCAGCTGAGTTCTCACTCAGTCCTGGTTGTATAGCTGCCGCGATGGTTTCCCATTCTTTATTTCTTCTCCACTTATCTTTAAAATAAACCCTTCTCAACTAAAGCTATTGAAGTTTATAGTGATCCTTGTTATGTGAAAGAGCATAACACAAGTTTTAATAGTTTAAAAAAATTTATTGTGAAAAGCACAAGAAACCATTTACAAGCCAAAAAAAGGATCAGAATTAAATAGAATACATAATTTTTATGGACACATTTTTCTATTTATAAAAGGCTAATTTTTATAGGTTTTTAATAAATAATCTAAAAATCAGTGTCTTTGATTGCAAAATAGTTCTCTTTCTCTCATTATCTCAAGGTGACATGCTTCTTACATAGCCAAGAGATGAGGGGTTTGACATCTGTTACGAGCCTGGACAGTGAGCCTCTGACGAAGATTTCTCACTTTCTCAATAAGATCTTGTCCCGTGGTGTCCCATTCTAATTTTCTTCGATTTAAAGAAACTTGAAAACAAAACTTTAAATTAATGACAGTTTAATTTGCTGATGTTAGTAATGCTTATAGCATTTATGTGAAAGATAAATGTGTTGCAAAAATCAATAAAGAAATGAATATTTTAAAACCAGATTTCTTGAACAAAAAGCTTAACATATTACTTGGTCCTATGTGGTTCCATTTACAAGCTAAATTTTTATTTGTTGAATTGAATGAATTCTATCAGAGAACTTATTCTGCTAGTGGTTTCCCGGCATTTTTTTTTTAAATTTGGGGATACAGACAATCCTTTAAATTAGGAACAAAGCAATGTTCTTACCGTGATGCTTAATGGAAATGAGAAAGGCATTTTAAGTTGTCAAAACTGATAATGCCAGATGTATACCATGACTACCTTCCCAATAATGAAATATAAATAAATGAATCAAATGCTTTTAATAGTGGCTAACTCCAAGAGAGTCCAGAATCAAGATGAAAATATTTCAATGTGCCCAGGTGTAATGGTCATTTCATACTGATTTAGACATGCTAGTAAATACTGGAATTTGAAAAAAGGACCTTAAAAATATACCTCTTTGAAACATTAGAGTCAAATTCAAATAGTTTCCAACTTCTGAAAAACTTTTTTTTTCTTCCAAAGGAATACAGCTTTATGGCAACAAAACCCCCTTTTTTGTTTGCTGTTGAGTGACCTGAACTTACCAAAGGTTTCCCACAAAATTTTTGAATTTAGAATGAGCTAGTTAACAAAAATCTAAGTTCTAATTTGTGTCAGAATAGAGAATGGCTGAGAATCTCTTGTACTTTGACTTGGGCATGATTTTGGGTTTAATTCCTATTCTGGCACTGAAGATGCATATAAAAATATGAGTTAGAAAAACATTTTACACAACACTGGAATCTCATACTTGCTATTAGGTATATTTCTTATAAAGCTGGTCTTTTGGGGATCTTACATAAAAATTCGTTCCTAAAATTGCTCAAAAGAACTTGTTAAATTTTGCTTCATCTATATGGCAGTTTATTGAAAAAGGTGGTTGAAAGAAAGTCTAACAGGGTTTCTTGTCCCTTCACCTCCCTCTTTCAAAAATAAAATCAAATACTGCTCTGGGAAAATTCTAAGCTTCTTAACAGGCTGATGTTGTGACCATATTTCTGTAAGATGTTTCTATTCCTGTTCCTTGCAAAAACAAACAAAAAACTCCAGAGAATTAAGTCAAGGGATCAAAAGTCAACTACTCAGCATGAAACCATTTTGCCTTCAGCAGTTCTGAGGAGAGCTGTCCCAGCCATCAGAGCATCCAGAGCCAACACATGTTTTCAATGGTTGTGGGAGGGAGCCCAGCCCAGATAAACTGAGAGACAAGAAATGTAAATATATAATAGCTTTGAAAAATAACACTGAGGTTTTCTTTTCACAGGATGTCAAAGTTATGAATATCATAGTATTGATTTAGTTAGTGACAGACTTCTGTTAGGACTCTTAACTAAGTTTTTAGGCAGCAGTGCTGGTGCCCAAGACACGGAGCGTGAGGTAGAGGAACTGGTGTTAATGATATTTGGCAAACTTTCTTTACTTGGGCTTTCTCCTCTGTATCCAGTTTTCCCCCTAGCTGGAAATTTGAGAGAATCTTGCTACCCCCATTTTAGGATTTCCATTATCAATGCCCAGAAAAAAATGGCACCAATGTGCTGTAAGTATAATTTAAGCCACAATCTTGCTTAAATACTGTTAAATTTAAAATGATAGAGAAATCTTTCTTGCTTATCAACTTACTCTGTGATGAAGAATCCATTGTGGAAATGTCACTTAACTGTGAGGTTCCAGTCAAACAGCCTGTGGTAACAGGTTCATGTTGGAACCTGGGTGCTTCTGCTATAAAAGTGAGGCAATAAAGAGGATTTTTGAGAGTGAGTAGAAGGCATTTATTAATTTCCATACAGAAAATCAAACCCAGCAATTGACAACTTTTACCAAAATCCTTCTCAGAGCAGTAAGCTCAGCAGTGTCCTAGCACCTAACTGGCTGTAGGTATGTATTTATTTACTTTTGAGGTACCAGGGCCAGGCATTGAACCCTGGACCTTGTATGTGAGAAGCCGCCTTGACCCCTGAACCACATCGGCTCCCCTGAGTTGGTTTTTTCGTTTGCTTGTTGTTAGTTTTTAGGAGGCACTCGGGACTGAACCTGGGATGCCCTATGTGGGAAGCAGGTGCTTAACCGCTGAAGCCATATCCGCTCCCCCAACGCTTTATTTTTTTCAATCACTCTCCTCGTCTCAAAACTTCTACTCATCCTTTAGCTGTGTTTTTACTGTGCCCTCATTCCTACATCCAGTAAGACACCAAGGTCATTAGAATAATGACTCAAAAAGGTTTCCTGAATGACTAATAGAACTGATCTGGGGAAAGGAATCTAAGAGTTATCATCAAGTATTTGAAGGACTGTCAAGTGGCAGAGGTAGTTAAGGTAATCTGCATCACTCCAGAGAACAGTTTCTAATGAAAGAATTTACCGCCCCCCCCCCAAAAAAAAAGCAGATTTCAACTTTACCCAAGGAATAAGTTTTATATAATTAATACTCTCAGAAAATGGACTAAGGCAATGAGCCCGCCAGGCTCTGTAATAGTCTGGCCAAGGCTGGGTCACCACTATTGCCAAGTTGCAGAGGATTCTCAGAATTCCAAATCTGAGATCTCCCAGTTCTTTGCCCCCTGTCTGCCCACTGCTGTTTGACTCATCTTCCTAAAGGACTATGTTGTAAATATTATCTCTATTCAAACAACTAATGGCTCCCTTTTGCACACAGCAATGTGTCAAGCACTGGCTGAGCAGGATTCACCCATCTACCCTAGATTGGCCAAGTTAAATCTCCACTGCCAGGTCTCAAACATGTTTACTTTTTAAAAACAATCTGTAATTTATGAGAAAGAATAAATGTCAATTGTAACAAATTTGAAAACACAATAAAGTAAAAGTTCCTTTCCTACACTTTTTTACTGTAACTTGCTTTTCTTCTTCATTTAACATATATATTTTGAAACCTCAAAGGTGATTACTTTGTAAAATAAGTATTATTTAGTGAATTGGTATTACATGTGCCACAAAATTCAAAAGGAATAAAAGGGAACAAAATAAATTTCCTCCCCTATGTAGTTAATAGTACATAGTTTTGTATGATTCCATTTACATGAAATGTGTACAATAGGCAAAATCATAGAGGCAGAAAACAGACTAGTGGGCTGGTGGGGGGAAATTGGGAATGACTGCTAAG
This sequence comes from Cabassous unicinctus, assembly GCA_029593785.1. Lineage (NCBI taxonomy): Eukaryota > Metazoa > Chordata > Mammalia > Cingulata > Chlamyphoridae > Cabassous > Cabassous unicinctus. The sequence continues at coordinate 5,471 of JAQZBX010011492.1, forward strand.
GTGTATGGGGTGATGAAAATGCTCTAAAATTGATTGTGGTGATGGCTGCACAACTTGTGACTATATTTAAAACCACTGAATTGTACACTTGAAGTAGGTGAACTGGATGATGTGTGAATTATAGCTCAGTAAAGCTGTTATTTAAAAAATGTAATGCATATACATTATAAGACTAAAACAATGCAAACTATAGTAAAATGAAAATGTCCTGTATCTGTACAGAATTTTAAAATGTAATTCTGTTTATTCATCGATGCCATTATAAGCCTTGGACCAAAACCCAATGCTTGGTTAGATCCTATAAGAATTCTCCTTATATTTTAGTCCCACCTCCTCAGCCCACTCTTTCCAACCAAAATACACGGTAACTAATGATTACTTTTTATCTGGGCGACAGTTTAAATTTTTCCAAAATACACCTTATGGAAAACTTTATTCATTATAAAAGAACAAATCTGTAATACCATGGTAAGAGAAAAAGGCACTCATGGACACTCACCTTCCTTTAGTGGATTTTCACCATGTTCTAAAGCATCACTTAATTCCTGCTCTAGAAACCACTTCCTAGATGCATCTGAAAGGGCAGAAGCTCTCTTTTCTGATCTCAAGTGAAACTTTTTTTCTTCAGCTTCTTCCCACTAAATACAAATAAGTGAGAGAGAAAAAAGATCACCCAAAAATAGGTAATCCAAGTTCCTGCAAAGGAATAAGAGCCTTCTGTTTCTCTACCCCACTTCCTTTTGAATTCCCATGGCACTTATGATCTCTTTGGTATTATGGTCATTTGGGACCTGTCTTGGCCTGAGGCTACTGAAGACCCTTGAAAGCAGAGGGATGTTTTCTGTAACAGTACCTACCTCAGAGTACCACTTAGCACACAAGTAGGTTCCAGCCAACAGCTGGTGAAATAACAATTCATTTCAGTATATTTCAAAGAAAAGTTTATTTTCTTTAGACAAATTTCATGATTTTAAACTAGCTTTTTATTAATGGTAATTGTATTTTATTTCATTTGAATGCTATACCTTAATAATAAAGTCTACAAAATTCAGGGAATGATTTCCTTGCCCAGTTCTTGTACATACAATGCCCACAGGGAAGCCCAGTCATTTCTACAAGCCCCTACTTTCTTCTTCATAAAATGAGGAAACAATAATCTTAAAATTAGCTTGAAGAGCGACTAAAAGAATAACTTTAAAGTAATATAAAACTTCTAATGTTTACCACTGTTCTAGACAGGCTACAGCTTTTAAATGCAAACACACGTTTCTAGGCCGTAGAAATGTTAATGCTATAACAAAAACTTTAACATGAAAAGCCCTTACAATGATTCTCAATCTACTCTCAAGTGCACTATTTTCCCCAAAGAACAGTTTCACATAATTTTACTCTGTGTAGCCCTAGTGCCAGCAATCCTTACCTAGAAGATGTGGGTTTCCACCACAATTTCCCTGAGGAGAAAGCCTCAGCGATCTGGGCATCACCCCCACCCCTTCTCAATTCCTTCCACCCTGTACTTGACGAGTGAAGGGGCTCTTTATAAGCTAGGAACCCACACCAATGGGAGGAGGCGGGAGGAGAATGAATATGGGATAGTGACTTAAAGGAAATAATAGTGAAAAGCTTTTGGATTTGACAATATAGCAGCAGAGAGAGAAATGAAATAAAGCCAGTTATTTGGTTCCCGCTCTCTTCCTAGCCTTTCTGTGTTCCTAGGGAAGTCCTTATCCACTGTGTCTGCGAGAACATCTACAGAGCATAGGTCCCAGAGTTGTCGGGAGGATCCAAAGGATACAGAAGTATGACATATACTCTTACTGGCCTCCTTAAAATCCATTTTCCACTTCTTTGGGAATAGCATCTCAATTTTATTTGGGATGGTAATGTGCCTTGTTTAAAAAAAAATTACTTTTCCCAGCATTCTTTGCAGCCAAATGTGGCTAAAAATGTGATGTGGAATTTCTGGAAAGTTAAAAAGGAGTTGACTCAGCTGGGAGGTGGAACCTTTTTGCACTTCTATACTACTTCTTCCTGCTGTGTGGATGTATGCGTTATATGTAACAATGGCACTCTGGCAGTAATTATGGCTGGTAAGGTATCCTTGAGACTGAAAGCCATGCACCAGGAAGTAGTGCAGGAAGGCTGAAGGAAGCCATTTTCCAGATGACTTTGGAGCCATGGTACCAAACTTGGGACTGCCTAACTCCAGACTTCTTTTATGTGAAAAAGAGAAACACCTCTAGTGTTTATATTGTTTATAGTCACTGTTACATATATTGGTTTTTGTTACTAGCAGCTATACACAATTCCTAACTGTACAAAATAAAAAAAAAAATACAAAACCTCTCACATTTTAAGTATAAAGAATTAGATAAATTAAACATTATCCAATTAGCCACCAAATCCAGGAAGCTGAGAAGTTGAGCCACACTGACGTTAATGAGAAAAAAGCTAAATACTTTTTAGGTAGCACCAATATTGGGCTTCTTCTCTGGGTAATAATCAATAAATTTAGATTATCTTTAAGATTTTTTCTGATAAAATTATTTGGTTTGGTGATTTTTATCATTCCATTATGTAACATTTCAAAATTTCAATAGTTTATAACACTCTTTTACCTTTTTAGCTTCCTCCCTCATCATTGCATTTAATACCTCTATTTCTTTCCTTCTGTTTTCCCGAAGGAGTTTGGCTACTTCCTGGTAACATTCATTTCGCTGTAGATCGTCACATCTTTGTTTATGTAAAGCTTGAATTTGCCAATCAGCATCTATGCATGCTTGTTCAGCTTTTGCCAGACTTTCTTCAATTAACTAAGACAAATTTTAGAAACAAGTCAGGCTATATAAAATTATGGTATATCTATCCAATGTAGCCAAGTGTCTAGGACAGTTATTTTCAACCCTGGCTGCATATTAGAATCACCTAGGAGCTTTTTAAAACATACAGCTGTCCAGGCCTCACTACAAACCAATTAAATCAATCCCTGGTGCCACTGGACATTGTTAATTTTTTTTTTCTTTTGGATATGAGTACTTTTAAAAAGCTCCTCAATAGATTCTAATGTATAGCAAACGTTGAGAACTATTAGGTTAGAGAGTAGGTGGGATTCAACAATTTCCATGTTTTCAACACTTTTAAAAGGACTCAGAAAAGCCCATTCTTACCCACAAGAAAAAGCCTGTGGAAAAAAATATGACTGGATATTTTGGGGGAATTAGCCAAGGGTCTGTTGTAGAGCAGAAGGTAAGGAAATCTTACTCGAAAGCTGGCTTCCAGAACAGGGCCAGGCCCTCCCACACACTCATTTAACGTTTTGTCAAAGGGATATAAGATAGTTCTTTCTTGAAGGTCTCAAGTTCTATATCAATTCACTTATGCCAGCATTTCTCAAAGGGTATTCCAAGAGAAATTTTATAAGTTTGGGAAATTTTCTTAGAGATTTACACAGTATCCTCAAATTTGGCATGAAAAAAACCAAACTTAAGCCAGCATTTCCAATATTTACTTGACTCTCCCATCCTTTTTGAATAGTAATTAACAGTCCAAAGAATACATTTGGGAAATGCTGGCTCGCCTTGAGGCAGGGATGTTTTATAACCAAATCCACTCAGGGACAATTTCTGAGACAGATCACAGCACGACTGCATAAATTGTAAAGCAATTATTTCCTTTGTATTTTCTTCTAAATCTTGAAATTTTCAAAGGGTATAAAAGATACATATATATGGCTGTCCATGAATTAAGTACCCTGTAGATAAAATAAAGCAATGTGAAATGCTAGGATAATTGAAAAAAAAAATTAATTAAAATCAAATTTTCAGAGTTCAATTTTGAATTCCTTTTTTTTTTGAAAGGATGTAGGATAGAAATTCCTCCTTTATATATACACTAAATTTACCATGTTTTACCTTCTGAGTTTTTAGGCTCTGAGACTGATCTGTTTCTATCAGTTTATGAAACATGTGTTCTTCAAGGTTCACTTTTTGTCTATAGGCATCTGTATCTTCTCTTATTTCTTTTGCAACAGCTTCTTGATTTCTAGAATATTGCTAAAAGAATATTGTTTGTTAAAGGAAAAATCATTGATCTATGTAATGATAATGCTAGAACACAAAAATGACTTTTTTTTTTCAGAATACAAGTATGCACACAAATATAAAAATGTAATAATCTAGTTTTCAAAGTAAAAAGCATATAGTGGTGACATCAGTGAAAATGGTGGCGTAAGGTCCTCCAAAAATTCTCTCATCCATAAAAACAATGAAGACAAAATTGTCAAAATCAACATTGTCAGAATTCTGGAAATTAACCAAAGGCTTGCAGCAATTTGGGGAGTGTTTATTCATAAAAATGCGTAATCTTGTGAGAACAGCAAGCTTCCTCGCATTTTACCTTGCATTAGCCCCATCGTCTCCTTCCCCCCAGCTCTGGGACAGCCTGGAAAACCAGCAGCCTGGCAGCCACTAGAGGGGGCAGAATAGAGCTGGGCCTCCTTCAAAGCCCCCATCTCGTACAAGTGCCATTATGTGATCTGCCTGGCGGTTCCCTAGAAGAACCTAGTTGTAGGGCTGTCTTAATATGACCTGACTCAGAGTTCATCCAGTGGGACATTTGTCAAAGACAGTCAGAGGCAAGTGTTGAATATCTTGGTGGGCTGAGGTATTGGTTCATAGTTGGGGCAAATAATAGGCTAACCAAAAAACTTAAAAGGAAAAGCTGGGGAATTAGATGCCCATAGGAAACTTTGGAAAGTTCTGACATATTCCTGGGACTCTAGAAGGTCATATGTAGGCGTAAGGCTGTGTACATGTTCAGGTAAAACCTGAGAAAGACCTAAGCTCTTGCCTCTGGTTAATCTTGAGGCTCTATGCAAGCAGGAAGTGAAGTCTAAGGCATTTGTGCTGCTTGGCTGAGTGTTCAAGGCATGCTCCAACATGTACACAGGGCCCTTCAGTAAAGATTGGAGATTCGTTGGTTCTAGGAATCTAAGAAACTCTCTGTACAATTGTTAGTTGACCACAAAGTTAGCTGAACAGAGACTTTAGTGGCCACAAAGGACAAAAAACCAGACTTTACAGAATTGGTTCAGAAAAGTCACTAAGCAAAGAAACCTTACTAATAAACCCTAGGAGGGAGGAGAATCAGATTTCAAGAATTGCTGCATAATATTATTTAAAATGTCTTGTTTGCAACAACGAGAAAAAGCAAGGCATGTAAAGAAACAAGAAAGGATGGTCTGTACACAGGGAAAAAAAAGAGTCAATAAAAATTGTTCAGAGGAAGCCTAGATGTTGGACTTAGTATGCAAAGACTTTAAATCAGAATTGGAAACCATGTCTAAAGAATTAAAGGAAGTATGAGAATGAAGACTCACCAAATAGAGAATAGCAATAAAGAACCAGAAATTGGGAATGGATATAGCTCAATGTACAAGGTCCTGGGTTCAATCCCTGGTACCTCCTAAAAACAAAACAAATAAACAAACAGAAAAGCCAACTTTCATTGGGGAGTGGATATAGCTCAGTGGTTGAGCACCTGCTTCCCATGTACGAGGTCCTGGATTCGATCTCCAATACCTCCTTAAAAAACAGAAACAAAAACAGAAATTATAAAAAAGACCAAATACAAATTTTGCAGGTGAAGAGTACAAGAACTAAAGTGAAAAATTCACTATAGTGGCTCAAAAGCAGATTTGAGCAGGCAGAAGAATCAATGAACTTGAAGTTAGGTCAATTGAGATTAAACAGTCTGAGAAACAGAAAGAAAAAGAATGAAAATGAACAAAGTCTTAGAGACCTGTAGGACACCATCAAGTATACCAACATATACAAAATAGGAGTGGAAAAAAAATATTTGAAGAAATAATGGCTGAAAGCTTTCAAATTTCATGAAAAACATTAATCTGTATATCCAAGAAACACAATGAAGTCCACGTAGCATAAATACTTAGGAAAAATTTAACAGAAGTGCAAGACTTGTACAGTGAAAATTACAAAACATTGTTGAAATTAAAGAAGACCTAAATAAATAGAAAGACATCCCATGTTCATGGATTGGAAGACTTAATATTGTTAAGATGTCAATATTCCTCCAAATTTAACAAATTTAACATCATCCCTATTAAAATCATCCTAGCTAGATTTTGTCATAGAAATTGGCAAGTTGATCCTAAAATGTATATGGAAATGCAAAGGATCCAGAATAGCCAAAAGAATTCTGAGAAAGAGTAAAGTAGAGGGACCCAGACCCCCCAATTTCAAAACTTACTACAAAGCTATAATAATCAAAACTATGAGGTACTGGCATAGGAAAGACATATATAGATCAATGGATAGACCTGAGAGTCCAGAAGTAAACATATACATTTATGAACAATTGATTTTTGACAAGGGTGCCAAGACAACTCAACGAATGGTCCTGGGTCAACTGGACATCCACATGCAAAAGCATGAAGTTGGACCCTTAGCTTATACCATGTATAAAAACTAACTCAAAATGGACGAAAGACCTAGTTTAAGAGCTAAAACTATAAAACTCTTAGAAGAAAACATAACATGGATATGTAAATCTTCATGACCTTAGAGTGGGCAATAGTTTCTTAGATATGACACCTAAAGAACAAGCAACCAAAGAAATAATAGACAAATCAGACTTCATTTAAATAAAAACTTCTGTGCTTCAAAAAACATTATCAAGAAAGTAAAATAACAATCCACAGAATGGGAGAATATACTTATGAATCATACACATGAAAAGGGTCTAGTATCCAGAATATATAAATAACTATTACAACCTGAAAATAAAAAGACAAACAATCCAATTAAAAATGGAAAAAGTACTTGAATAGACATTAATGATACTGTCTCCCAAAGAAGATATAAAAATGGTCAATAAACACATGAAAAGATGCTCAACATCATTAGTCATTAGGGGAATATAAATCAAAACCACAATGAGATATCACTTCGCACCAACTAGGATGGGTATAATATAATTTAAAAAAAGGAAAATAAAAAGTATTGGTAAGGATGTGGAGAAATTAAAACCTTTTATATATTGCTTGTGGGAATGGAAAATGGTACAGCCGCTTTGGAAAAAATCTGGCAGTTCCTCAAAATGTTAAGAATAGAGTTACTTTATGTCCCAGCAATTTCACTTGTATATATCCAAGAGAATCAAAAACATATATCCACACAACAACTTGTATATGGATATTCAGAGCAGCATTATTCATAATTGCCAAAAAGTGAAAACAACTGTCTGCCTGGTGGATGGACAAAGAACATGTAGTATATCTACACAATGGAATATTATTCAGCCATAAAAAGGAACAAAGTTCTGATTTATGTTACAACATGGATGAACCTTGAAAACATTATGCTAAGTGAAAGAACCCAGTCATGAAAGACCACATATTGTATGATTCCATTATTATGAAATGTCTAGAATGGATAAATCCTTAGAGACAGGAAGTAAATAAGTGGATGCCAGAGGTTGGGGTAGGAGATGGGTGTAGACTGTTAACAGGTAGAGTGGGGGCATGGGTAGCAAACAGCATTTATAAAAATTTAGGTTAAAGAAAGCAAAATGCAAATTGTATGCACAGAATTATCTCACAGAAATATAGAAAAATGCAGTTATTTCTTGATTTAGGGATTTTTGTACTTAATACCTATAGCCAGCAAATTTATCTTTAGAGTTAGTTAAAAATATTTCTCAATCATATGCAGAAAAAAACATTTATGCATAGAGCTATTCATTCTCAAAAATTATAAAATTATTTAAAAATCCAACAACAGAAATAAGTTCAAATAAGCTATGTTTCATCAGCAGCTGCTACAAATGACACTATGAACATATGTAGACATTGAGGAAAAGTGCCCCCAGGAACCAGGGGCTTTTCCCCTGGCGATTGGACTGTTTGTGGTTGGTAAACAATTAAGTAGCCATTTGCTGGGAGTCTCCATTGTGCCTGACCCTGTGTTCCCACAATGCACAGTACAGCAACTCGCTCCACAGAGGGTATGGCTTTCTGAATTTTATCATGAGGAAACAACAGACAAAAATTTGGGGACATTCTACAAAACATCTGGCCTATACACTTCAAAATATCAATGTCATGAAATACGAAGGAAGAGTCAGGAACAGTTCCAGTTTAAAAAAGACTAAAGAGACATAGCAACTGAAAAAATGGATGATCTGGGATTTTCTTTTGCTCTGAAGAACAAAACTGAGACAACTGGTAAAATCTGAATGAGGTTTACATGTCAGATAATAGTATGTCCATATTAATTCCCTGTTTATGTAAGAGGGTTCCTTGATTTTGAGAAATACACACTGATGTATTTAAGGGTAAAGGTCGCATCATGTCTGTAACTTACACTTAAAAAGCCCAGAAAAAAAACTGCATGCGTATGTTATAGAAAGAAAGAGGGAAAGAGAAAGCAAATGTAGTAAAATGTTAATATTTTTGAGGAATCCAGGAGAAAAATATTTGGAAATTCTTGGTATTTTTCCTGCAAATTTTCTATTAAGTCTGAATTATGCCTCCTGCTCCTGGGTCCTGCTTACCACCCTACCCCCCAAAACAAAAACAAAAAGGGCTAATAAAATATAAACTTTAGCTTGGTCAAAATGAATTATGTCTAATTCAAAAATCAAAGGAAACTTAGCCAAATTGTAAATTCCTGGCTGAGTTGTACAAGAAGTTCAATGTGGAAATATAAAAAAGTGTTATAGGTATGAATGGATGCTATCTGTTTTAAATCTTATTTAGTGTGGATAACAAGCAATCACATGTATGTTACCTGTTATGAATTTGAAGTTATCACTCATTTCAAACTCAAAGCCTGAGTTTAAGAGGGCTGAAGGAAGTGAAAACTTGTGGTCAATACTAATGTATAAATGAATAACAAAAATGAATAAATTCAAATACAATATTCTTTTGATATTCTGATACATAAAAAAAAATAATGCTTTTCCCAACTAATAAATGTTTATACTAAAACAGAACTCCCTTTCTAGTGTCTTGCAGGTACTAAGCAAATATTTGTTGATTTGATTCCAGAGCTCCAAATTCAGAGTACTTTATAGCTATTGCCTGATTTATCTTATAAGACCCCTGTGAGATAAATTTTGGGAGTCTCTGTTACACAGATATAGGAAAATTTAGTGAGTTGGTAAAATCCTGCTTCAGACAATAGACTAAGCCATTAAAAAATTACAGTTGGAGTAATGAAAACATTCTAAAATTGACTGAGGTGATGACAGCACAACTCTGTGATGAAAATGAGAGCCAGAGAGTGTACACTTTGAATGGACCGTGCAAAGCATGGGACACAGGGAATCCAGTGGTGAATGATGGACGGTGGTTAACAGAACAAATATGAGAATGGTTTCTCCTGAATGATGACAAATACATAATATTAATATAAGATGTTAATCGGGTGAATTGGGGGAAAAATAGCAAACATAAGACATGGGCTATAGTTAGTAATATTTTGACAGATGCTCTTTCATAGTTTGTAACAAATGTTTCACAACAACGCAAGGTGTTGGTGGTGGGGAGATGTATGGGAGCCTAGTATGATATGCATGTTTGTTTTGTAAATTTTACTATACATTTATTGTTTATGTAAGCTCATATATAAATGATATACTTCAATAAAATTTTATTAAAAAAACAAAAAAACAAAAAACGCTCCCAAACCCCTCCATGATCCTGCATTGACTAGATGACTTATAATAAAGCCATGCTGTGTATTCTTGGAAAAAAAATTACAACAAACTCCATACATTCAGATATTCTGGCTACCTTCTAATCCTGGATGACACTATATAATGCTGTAAAAAACTAAAAACCATGAATAAATACAGTCTAAAAAGAGTTTGTACAAACCATGCTTTTTTTATATTGTAAATAGCTGATTTATACCTTCTCATAAAGTCTTTTTTGTGATTCAAGTTCCAGCTGTCTCATTTCTAGGTCTTTGGCTGTGGTAGCAATTTCTTGATCTCTCATGTATACCTATGGCAGAATAACAAACTGTGAATACAAAAAAGAATTTGCAAAATAAATTTTAATGTTTTTATTAATCTTGTGATTTGAAAAACCCATTTAAAAGTATTTAAGATAATCGGAATTGGGTTTGCAAACAACTTAAATATCCAATAATAAAGGATCAGTTAAATAAACTACAGCATATTCAGTCAATGGAATACCATGCAGCTATAAAAATGAGAAATAGATCGACATATACTAATAGGAAAAGATATTCAATATATATTATAAAAGATCAGGTTTCAAAAACAAAACATAAAGAGAATAATCCTACTTTTGTATAAATATAGGAAAATATGAATGCAATTATTCCTTTATCTATAGAAAAATAACTGAAAGGCTATGTATTTAACCATTTTTTACAGTTTATCTCTGGGAATGAAATGCCTGAAGAATAGAGAAGGTTCATTTTTAACTTCATATATTTTAGACTGGAATTTTTTTTACACTGCCCATGGGTGAGTTTTTATGAGCAAAATAATATTCCCCCTTAATCACAATTAACTTAATGGTTAATTGATACTGGTATTTCTATTTTTAGAGAAACAGTCACCAAGGATGCAGGTAAACTTGACTAATTTTTCCTGGCATTACTTAAACATTTAACCATTAATGAAATACAAAAGGAAATAAGAATAGCTATTTGAGGGGAAAAGTAAATAAAAGTAAAGGGGTTATTTAGTATTCATTGTGAACTCTAGGAACGATATTTAAATTGAAGATGTTCATCACACTTAAAATGAAAATTAACAGAGATAATGTATAAGTACTAAGATAAAACATATAAACCTTTCTTTCAATCTCATCATCGAGTCGTCTTAGTTCCATTTCACGTTGATCTTGCTGATGCTTCAGAAAACGCCTTCTTGCAGCATCTTGTAAGTGCATTTCCTTTTTTTTCAGCTCTCTTTTCACAGCAGCTAGTCTTTAAGTACAAAATACATCAGGAGGAACAAATGAAACATTTCCCAACAAAGATTTAAATAGAAAAATATTAGGTTTCACAACAATGGCTGTCTGCCACCTCTTCTGATCTGGTTTCCCAATTTAATTGGTATTATAAAACAAATCTGCATTCATGAAGATGACAAGTGGTCACATGCAATTGGCTACCTTTTTTGTATGTGTGGCTATCCTCTTTTATACTCAAAAGGTCTAACAGGTCTACTATTTGGATTGTTTCAATACAACTGATATCTTTTATTTGAAGGAAGAATACAAAAAAATGCTCCAATGTTATAAAGTATGATTTAGGCTTACTCTTTTAGAATAGTAGAAGGCTAATGGCTTAGTTCAGCAGTTTCTTTTAACCCATACTAGAAATGTTTCATAAAGTCTCATTCAAGAATAAGAATAAATAAAACACTTTTATAAAAGTGAGAGTTTCCTAATAATTAGGCTTAGTTTTAATGCTCACCCCATAATTTTAAGCAATTTAAAATTTTTACTTTGCATATTTAATATTTCTTCCTCTGTCCTCCAAAGTATGAACTGCATAAGAGATATTCATTTTATAAGTCAGTTGTCAAGTCACATAGATATAAGTTTAAAAGACAATTTAAAAAATAATGCTCCACTAAAAGTGATTTATCTAGTACTCTATTTATGAAGCATTTCTACCCACTATAAATAATGAATGTTTTTCTAACAGTGTCCTCCAAGGTACCATATGATCCTGTATTACTTCTGAATAGTCAGTGCCAAGTTATATCATATTCAGATAGCTTTATTATTAATCATATTATACTATATACCAATTTTTTGAGAAGTGGTATATAAAGATATCTTTTTTGGCAAATTCAACTTCTTTAACATATATCACTCATTTTCAAAGTTGCCACTTATGAAATATAAAAAAAATTAAAAGATATTTATGAGAAAAAATATATATAAAGAAAATGGATGGTATATTGGTTTCATTTTAGAAACGTACCATTAGCATGAATGTCACCTCTAATGACAATGTGTCAATTTGACCCTAGAAGCATATCATTGTAGGGTATCTCAAGGGGTACTCAAGACAGTTCCAAGTTAATGAAATGTTCTTAAATTTCAAAGGGCACACAACAGCAGACACCATACCACAATCATGTTAGTAACAATTCCCATCAAATGCCAACTGATTTTCAAATCAACATCTTCTCAATGATGGCCTAACTGGTATTCAAATATATGGTAAGAACAGCCTGTGTAAGGAGATACTGGACTAAAGCACTGTCCACACATGTTCCTATGGTCACAGGCCCTGAGTGGGGACAGGGTCCTCCAGGGGATCCTGGTACCCCTGGGCCTCAGGACCAGCAAGACAGGCTGGACCACTGGGCTATGGACCCCAAGGAGTAAAGATATCCTTTTATTAACTCAAATATTTGCTTAACGAAAATACTACAGCTGGATAATGCTATATTTACTGTTGTTCCTATAATTAAAAATTACCCAACTAACTTATATATCCAGAGTTTTTTAAGGCTAAAACACCTTTGTCTTTGTTGTACTATCTTTTCTTCTTCTTGTAAGAGCATTTCTCTCCTTGTTTCTTCAGCTTTACGAAGCAGTTCTTGTTTTTGGTACCAAGCTTCATCTTCAACTCTTTGCTGGTCTACTTCAGCTTGCATATCTTCAACAGTCTGCCTTAAGAAGACAGTACCACTTGTTATAATGAAAATTTGAATAAGAAAACCCTAAATAACTTAAGGCCAAAAGCAATCAAAATACAATATGTGTATCTGATTAATATGTAATTGATTTTACTTCTATATGTAACAATTAAATATCTATAAAAATATTTCCAGCCTTCAAACTCTGATTTTATGCAAATACTTGTTTAAAGATATTATTCATAAAAAATACTTTCTTGTTTATATATACAACAGATTCCATTTCTACAGAAAAGGAACAACTATTCCATGATTACCTCTCTCTTAAGTAATCCAATTCATCGTTCCTTATTCGTTCTCGTTCCCGCGTCTGATAGTCCACAATAAATTTTGGGTATTGATTAAATACTGGATATTGCCCTTTTGTCAGTGCAACAAAAACACCAAGCATGCCCTCTGGATGAATATCAGTAGGTGTGGTATCCATGAGATGATAAACTTCTCTAATTACAACATGTATATCCAGGTTATTCCGATGGTGAAAAAAATACTGTAAGAAAATTTTGTATTTAAATCAGGATTTACATAGCAAAGCACTTAGGAAAAACAAAAACAAGAGTTTAAAAAAATATAAATGCGAATTTGTCTTTAAGAGTATTTTTTAAATGCAAATTCACTAAAGATTTTCTTAACCCAAGTTTTAAAATGAAGATCCAATTTCATATTTTTACAATGTAATAAAATTCTAAAGCCATATTATAAACTTTTGAAATAAAACTTTTTTTAAACTATTAAAATGAGGGCTTCCTTTACAATGGAAAAAAGAATGCTTCAACATTGGACCACACTCTTCTGCTTGGATTTATTTTTCCAAAATCCAAAATAAATAAGCCTTTGAAAATAAATTCACTTTGAGGCTTAAAAAAAAATCCCCCAAATGTTTCCACATTATCTTGTTCTGCTGGAAGATCAGAATTCTAAAATATACATATGTACATATCTTGTGATCATGAACTAAAAACAAAGTTTAATTTGATAGGAACCACAGCATTTAAAAAAAATTCATCATGCCTACCAAAAGAGCCTCTCCTTTTCAAAACTACCTCTAAGGCTTTCTGTCGGTTAATTTGCTGCCAAACCTCCAAACTCTTATAGTTACTTTTTTTTTTTTTTTTTAAAGGCGGTACCAGAGATTGAACCCAGGACCTCGTACATGGGAAGCAGGCACTCAGCCACTGAGCTACATCTGTTCCCAATGAGAGTTGTTTTTTCCGTTTGTTTTTTGTTTTTCTTTTTTAGGAGGTACCAGGGATAGAACCCAGGACCTCACATATGGGAAGCAGGGATCTAATTCTCCACAGTATTCCTAGCACCTCACCCCAATGCCTGGCATACAATAGGTACTCAATATACAGATGGTTTATTCAATTGAAATAAATGAAATTTGGGAACCTCCACTTAAGAACAAGGATATTTACCTCGAAATCATCTTTAAGATTACAGTTGAGCAAAGGTGCTCTAGAACATATGTTGTAAGCTACAACAGTCATCAGAAGGAATGAAGGATGATTGGAAAATACATTATCAAATAATTTTAGCCACTCCTCTCTTGTCAGTACTTCAGAGAAGACAGTTTCAAGAAGAGGCCATGCATATAACTAAAATAAATAAAGAAAAATTCATTAGTTTTCTAGGGAAAGTCATAATAGAGTCATGGCTAATACTCTACTAAGTTTGGTTTAAGCTATTAAAGTCATTATATTAAATACATAATTATGAAAAGAACTAACTTAATTTGAACCATTCATTACTTTATAGATTTTCAAGGAAAGCCATTTAATGAAGAAAAAAGAATGGAATATTGCTAAAAATACAGACTATAGTATGCTTTTTATTATATACTTTCAAGAAAATACTGTTTTATTTACACCAGAACCAATGTTACCTTCCAAAATAAGTTATTCTATTATACCAGCCTTTTACTTCATACCTGGGAAGTTATATCATGAGCCATGAAGTGTTGCAGCAGTTGCTTGTCATGAAATGCCAAAACATTTTCTATCATAGTAAGAATATTAATAGGAGGATTAGGAAAATACTCAAACCAGTGTTGACACCAATTGACTGTGAAGAAAGAAAAATGAAATCGTATCTTTAAGTAGCTTTCTATATTATCAAAGCACTTTGCAACTCAAATGTATCTATTCTTTATGTCCTCAACATGCCCATGAAAAAAGAAAACATAACTTTTTAAATGTTAACATGCCAATTTGCACAAGCCTACTAAAATTTGCACCTAATTTAAAAGTTGAAAAGTTTAGAAAAAATGTTCAAAATTCCATTCTTACATATTGAGAGCAATAAATAAAAATAAATGGGAGTGGAGGTGGCTCAAGCCATTGGGCACCCTCCGTCCCACATGAGAGGTCCTGGGTTTGGTTTCCTGTGACAAGCACACAATGAACAGACACAGAGAGCAGACAGCAAGAGCAAAACAATTGGGGGGTGGGAAGGGTTGTTAAATAAATAAATAAATGGGTAATACTGTATCCCTGACTGTTAAATATTGTAATGAGAATAAAAAAATCCCTATTATTAGGAAATGGTTGATTCCATGGTTACTAAGTAATCATGAGAACTGGTTTTAAATCTGTCTTAACTATCAACGACAACTTGTTTCAATAAGCTTGACTTTGAAAACCAACCAATCAGTGACAAGGGCATTCTATGAAAGCTAGAAAGTAGAACCACTCCAGTGAATAGGCATCTAAGGCTGACCTCAACTCACTTGGGCTTTGTACCAGTACATCTCCCGAAACAAAGTCATTTCAAAAGTCCTATATAAGATCATCAGTTTGTTTTGCTCCATTAGCCTATGTCTAACTCCCATGGCTTGCCCTTATTTAAGTAATTTAATAAATTCAGCTTTTGGGTTTGAAATATTGAGTGGTGGTTTCAACCTTTAAAAATAAGATCTTCTCTTTCTCAAATGAGCAAAGAAAGCTTCTATGAGCAGAATATTGGATTACATGTGGTTTATAGGAGCCTTCCAAGTCTAGAATTACATTATTTCATTTATTAGTGAGTACTTAAATTTGAGTTAATAGTTAAATCATACATAAAAGCTTGCAAAGACTAAGTTTTGGAAGACTTATTTTAACTTCTTTAGACTGCTGCTTTTAGATAAATTAACTTGAAAAGGAAGATCCAGTTCATCAACATTTAGGATGTTCTTACCACTATGTTCACACACATATACAAGTCCTGGTCCTTTCATTCAAATTTAACTTTCATCAATAGAACACTGTTTTCCATTAGGCAAGAGGAAATTCTGCCTTATATAGTAACAGTTTGCATTCTCTTTAGTATCTTTAGTCTGCTTTGGTGCACCCCCAACAAAAATATGGGTAGAGGATCGAGAGACAGAAGTGTTAGAATAAAGAGAAATGATAATTGTATGGCAATCCTTTACTCAACCCAAAGTTAAGAATTTCCTCCTGGTCATAAAAGATACTCTAAGGAATGTTTAAAATGACTTTTAAAATATGTCCCAAATCATATATAGAAGTGAGTTTTGTAAGGGTAAATACAAATTGAAAAAGAAAAACATTAATTTTCCCTAGCGCAAAAAGGGAGACTCTCCCCACCCTTTCTCTTTACTTAGAGCATTTTCTTAAGAAAACTTCAAGCGTAAAGTAGACTTTCTCTGTCGTTTTGAGATATGTCTAAGTCTTTTTAAAAGCTAAATAAACCTTTTGCCAGGAATGTCTCTCTCAAGGACCTGGGAGCCAGCTCTGAAATGTAAACATCAAGGGAAATAGCACCATTATCTCCCCATTTCCAAGGGAGTTTAATTTAGGCATCTGGCTCCAAATTTTAACTATCTACCTGTCAGAGAGATATAAGTTCTAATATTCCTTTGGCTAGAGACAATTAGCAAACACAAAGGTCACCCAATTACCAGGTGAATATAAGATTGAACTATGTGTGATAAATAAATGAATGGTGCTTTCAAGTCCTCTTACTTGAGGACCAGTATGTAATGGATTATATATGCTTGGTTCCATAAAAGGGTGAAATTTCTTTCTTTCTTGGCAATCTCTTTATGCATCACATTCTGGTTTAATGCTTATTTAATAATAAAATTGTTTTCTCTTCTACCTTTGTGGAGAGGTTTCTGGGTTCAATTATATCTTGCTTTTATTATATTTCCCCAACACTGTTTTCCTTCAAAATTTCTTCTTGTTCCCAACTAGACTGTAGACATGAAAGATAGTACCATGGTTTTATCCCAATCAGTGCTATTATTTAGTTGAAGTACAGCAAATGTTTATTAAATAAAACTAGTTTGAGACTCAGTGCTCATGCTTACCATCATGAAGAAACAATAGTAATCATTTAGATTTAAATTTTAGGTATGTTTGTTTAGAAGTGAAAAATCAATTTCCTTAGCATATAATTCTATTTCAGCTATGTAATAATATTTTATTGGAAATAAAAAAATACAGCTTTGTATATCTACCTAAATTAGATGTAGTCTGTTCTTTTTCCTCTTATAACATCTAAGAGTCTAAACAGTGCTACAGGTAGGGTAAACTAGTACAGTATAACCCTGTATTAGTCAGCCAAAGGGGTGCTGATGCAAAATACCAGAAATCTGTTGGTCTTTATAAAGGGTATTTATTTGGGGTAGCAGCTTACAGGTACCAGGCCATAAATAATAAGTTTCTTCCTTCACCAAAGTCTGTTGCCACATGTTAGAGCATTACAGCTGCCGATGCTTGCCAGGGTTCAGGCTTCTTGGGCTCCTCTCTCCCCGGGGCTTGCCTCTCTCTGGGCTCAGGCTTGCTTTGTGCCACAAGGCCAGCTGTAGACTATCAGGCTTGCTTCTCTTCCCAGGGCCTTCCCTCTTTCCTCACAACCATGCTCCTCTGTATGTTTACTTCCCAGGGCTCCAGCTCAAGACTCTGCATCACAACTCCAACTCAGTCCTTCGCCATGTCTTTTATCTTTGAGACCCCACCCCCAATCAAAGCCCTAATCATAACTTAATCATGCCCAGATGAACAGACCAGTTTACAAGCATAATTCAATATCTATTTTTAGAATTCATAACTGTATCAAACTGCCAAACTGCTACAAACCCTTTTGGGGAATCAATTAGAATACTAATATTTTATGATCTAAAAATATCAATTCTGGGAATCTACCCAAAGGAGTTGTATTTGAAGATGCTTATAGCATTGTTACTTTTAATAGGTGAAAACTAGAAACTAAAGGTCCAACAATAGATTAAATTAGTGCATGTACACTATGGAATACCATATAGTCAATAAAAATGGTTATTTACCTTATAAAAATAGGAGAAATATATATAACAGCAAATAGAGTCCAGCAATAGGGGAATAGATAAATAAATTATGGTACACCCTTAAAATGAAGTACTATGTTATGCAGGCAATAGATTATGTCATTCAAGAATGTGGTAGGTTAAATTACGTACCCCAAGGAACATATGTTCTTAATCTTAATCTGCATTTCTGTGGGTGTGAACCCATTATAAATAGGAGCTCTTGAAGATGTTATTTTTAATTAAGGTGTGGCCCAATTGAATGAGAGTGGGTCTTAATCCAGATTACTGGAGACCTTACAAAGAGACCCAGAAGTGAGAAAGGAGAGGACATTGCTATCTGATGGGAGGCAGAGGTACAAGCCAAAGAACCCCAAGCATTGCTGGCAACCAGCACCAGAATGTACAGACTCAGGCAGAAAGCAAGTCTTGCTGATATTTTGATTTTGGACTTTTAGCCTCAAAACTAAGTCTAATATATTACTGTTGCTTATGCCAATCTACTGTGTGGTATTTGTCATAGCAGTATGGCAAACTGAGACAATATTTCTCTTATAAGAAATTCATCAATTATCAAAGATTATCTTTGGGGAAAAGGGAATACTGGTGAATTTTCTTTTCTTTTGTATATTTTCCCATATTTTTCAAATTTTCTATTATCAATAAAAGTTTATCAAAACAACTAAAATTTTATTAAAAAAAAACAAAAAAGTCTACAGAGAAATAAACCAAATGAGTCACAATATGTATGTTTCAACCTCTTTTTTTCTTTCTACTTTTCGGAATTTTATTATGTTATTATAATTAAGTGCATATTTCTTTCGTACAAGAGAAACACATTAAATATCCATATTAACTGATTCTTTTTGTTAAACAGAATTCTATAATTTGGATCCAGTTTACTAACTGTTAAACTGACTGGATTTTACTAAAATGAAAAAAATGGCACACTTTTTAGACACAGAGTTTGTTTCAGTCATTGAAGTTTCTTCCCACTAAGATCAGTTTGGTGTAGATGATGATGATGATAGGCAGTAAGCACAATGGTTAGGGTACAGGCTCTGGAGTCTAACTACATGGGATCAAATCCTTGCTCTGCCACTAACCTCCACTTTGTGCAACTTAACTTCTCTGTGCTTCAGTTTTCTCATCTGTAAAAAGGGAATAATAATAACATCTACCTTTCAGGAAAGTTGTGAGGATTAAATGAGTTAATAAAGATGAAACACTGGGAATGGTGTCTGGAACACAGGAAGTGCTCAATAAATGTTCGCTAGGGGTGAAGAGGAGGAGGACAGCAGCTAACATGTAGGCATTAAATAGGCATTGGGTGCTAAGTGCTGCAAGCTTACAAGAACCCTGTGAGGAATAACTGACTTTCAGTAAGCGAAGGCTCTGTATCTTTCTTAGTAAACAAAATCCACTTTATAACAATATCTTCTAAGATGCAACTATCCAAATAGTCCTTAATTTAACAGTTTATGTATAAATGTCTGAATTAAACACTTATGCTCTATACTTGATTGTTTTACACTCTGACTTAAAAGGCAGAGAAATCTACAATTGTTAAAAGTTGCAAAGGTGCAAAAAACATCAGGAAAATATACAAGAACCCACTCTTGATTTCATTATTTAGCCATTTTTTACTTACTTATGAGAGTAGCAACAACTTCAAAACAGATGAGTTGGTTGTTTTGGAATAATTTTACAAATGGAAAAGCCAAGAGTGGAAGATATGGTGTGTCACTAAAGATGGCAGACCAGTGAGCTAATGAAGATAGGGTTCTGTGAATAAAATAAGGAAATAAAGACCGGAAAACAAGAATTTATTATTGAAAGTTATTTAAATAAACATTCACTTGATTAAAAAATCTGATACAGAAGGTATACTTGGTGAAAATTCTCCCTCCTACCCCTATCATCTAGTTCACCTCTCCAGAAACAACCACTTCTAAAAGTATAAACCCTTACCAAAAAATCACAAATGGCAATCAATGTATTAAAAACATTGTCCTGCACCTTGCATTTTTCAGTTAATAGTATTGAAACCGAGGGCAGGAAAAACCGGTTTGTGGAGATATTATAACCTCTGACTATAGTGGATTGGAGTCATTTATTATTGTAATTTATGTTAACTGAGGGATTTATAGCATTGCTGTAACCAGATGTCTTCCTTGCCCCTCACTTACAGCCAGTTCCTTTAGCTTATCTTGGTTCCTTTACTTGTCCCTCATTTACAGCCCTCATTTACAGCCAGTTTGTGCTTACCCCAGCTAGGTTTTTATCAATTTTGAAGGGCTTCTTGGCCTGTGCTTGCACACTCCCTATTAACTGTAACTGAAACATATCCAATCAATATATGACGTCACTACCTCCCCCTCCCTTTGTTTGAACCCCATAAACCCCCTAAGCTCTTTATACTTTCAAGGAGAAAGATTTGAGCCCGGCTTCCTGTTTCCATGCCAGTCTACCTTGCATTAAAGCTCTTTCTTTTCTCAAAATCCTGAGGTCATGGCATTGACTTCTGTGCATGTTGGGCAGTAAGCCCTTGCTCGGTAACAGTATCGTGGAAATATTTCCTATCAGTATATGTACAGCTTCCTCATATTTTATAGATGTGCAAGATAGCTTCGTATGGATACATATTGACTTGACCCCTACTTTTGGGCATTATAGTTGTTTCCAATATTTTATAAGCAATGCTGCACTTGATGTTTAGAAAACATGTGTGCGTGCACGTGAGTGTGTGTGTGTGTGTGTGTAAAGAAAATAAAGAATTATGTTAATTCTGTTAGAAACCAAGATCTAATATATCTAGTGAACTCCCACTTGTGTCCATTTAAAAGGCCTAGAAACGATGACCAATTTAATAATATTAAGCACCCTAGAGCCCAGATTGTGATTTCTAATACCACGTCCTACAAAAGGGAACCAGTATTCTTTGAGGAAATGGCTGATTCCAGGCCTGGGAAGGAAATGTACAAAGTGAACCTGGAATATATTGTCACACCAGAAATCAAAGCTAAAAAAATGACTAGATTCAGCAGGTAAACTTAGGACATACCCACAGGCCAA
Organism: Cabassous unicinctus; assembly: GCA_029593785.1. Classification (NCBI taxonomy): domain Eukaryota; kingdom Metazoa; phylum Chordata; class Mammalia; order Cingulata; family Chlamyphoridae; genus Cabassous; species Cabassous unicinctus. Next base: position 26,556 of record JAQZBX010011492.1, read on the forward strand.
AGTGGGACAGTAAGCATCGTAACTACAATGGTTTACACACATCAAAAATATGTTTAAATCTATGAGTTCATAATGAACACATCATCACTTTTAGAGGCACCAAGGTAGTCAACTTATGAAAACTGGTAAATAAATAAAAAGTATCAAGCATTTAACATGCCTTTTCTATATGGGATTTACCTTATCAAATACTTGATAACAGAACTTTTTTCATCATTTTGCTAAGCTCTGATGAAATAATGGATTGAGACAATGATCACCAATGGCCAGTACCATCATAAAAAGACAGACAAGCAGTCATTATAAACCTACTAACAGAAAGACATAAAACCACCTACAAAATATTATTGCATAACAAAGAAGCAGTGAAATAGATGTGGCTCAAGCGATTGGGCTCCTGTCTCACATACAGAAGGTCCAGGGTTTGATTCCCGGGTCCTCCTGGTGAAAGGCAAGCTAACCCATGCAGCAAGCTGGCCCACACAGAGTGCTGGCCCGTGCAGGAGTGCTGGCCAGCACGGACAGCTGGTGCAGCAAGATGAGGCAACAAAGAGAGACACAGAGGAGAGACAATAAGAGATGCAGCAGCCCAGGGAGCTGAGGTGGCACAAGAGACTAAGCGCCTCTCTACCACTCCAGAAGGTCCCATGATCGGTTCCCAGTGCCGCCTAAAGAGAAGACAAACACACAGAAGAACACACAAAAGCGAATGGACTCAGAGAACAGATAAATAAATAAATCTTAAAAAACAAACAAACAAACAAACAGAAGCAAACACCAGTGAGGGGAGGGTTGAATCAGATCTAGCTTGTAGCTCTAACTACCACTTTATTATAGTAAATACAGGAGAAAGAGAAACATACTAAACACCACCATAGGAATGCAATTAGCAAAATCTAGAATATGGAGAACTCTATAGGTTAAATGGCCTGATTTCTTCAACAAATAAATTACAAAGAAAAAAAGAGAGAGTCAGAATCTGTAGATTAAAAGAGAGTTAAGAGACATATCAAGCAAATGTCATGGGTGCATCTTGTTTATACCCTGATTTGAACAAGTTTATCATAAAAATTTATGACAACCAGGGTAAGAGGAATGCTGATCAGATATGTGAGGATATTAAAGAATTATTGGTAATTCTTTTTGTTGTAATAATGGTAGTAAGCTTATATGAAGGGGGAAAAAGTCCTTAACCTTTAGAGATAAACATGGAACTATTTGGCAGAGGGAGTGAATGCTGGGATGGGGGTAGAGTGGATTGGATATTGATGAAGCAAGATTGAACATGAGTTGCTAAATGCTGAAGCTGGGTGATGGGTATGAGGGATTCATTATACTATTCTCGCTACTTTTATTTATGCTTTACATTTCTCATAATAGATCCCAGCTCTCCACTTGTATAACTTGATCACAAGTTACCTAACCTTAGTTTCTTTATCTGTAAAATTAGTTACTATGTATAAAGCACTTTGTAAGTGTTAGTTACTATTACCATTGTTATAATAATAATAATATCATTATTAATATTTATTGCATGCTTACTATGTATCAGACTCTGATATAAACATCCTAAAAAAAGATTATCTCATTTAATCTCAATAGTCTTATGATGTTGGTGCTATTACTCACCTTTTCAGATACAGAAATAAGTCCAAAAGAAGTAAAGTGGCATGTCCTACATCACAGTTATTGAGTGACAGAACAATGATTAAAAACTAGGCCCTCTGCCTTCAAGTTCAAACCTTTCTACTATGTCTCTTTTCCCTTTAGATTGTCTGAAAGATTCTTATTTTCTAGAACATAACAAATTAATATTCAAAGGTATTATGCACACAAGTTTTGTTTTTTAAATGAGACATACCACACATGGAGACCAAAGTTGACCAAATATTTTATAAAGAAGATTTTAAAACATTGCAATTAGTTACAGGTTTCATATACATTGCTGTAATATATTGAACATACCTCTGTAATACTCTGAGCAGTTTTCTACTTTTGATGGGGTATTTCTCCTGAAGATTGAGAAATGCCATATGAATACCCTTATCTATTAAGCTACTAAATGCAGTATGATTTTCAGGCAGTTGTAGCAAGGAGCGCCAAATGAACATTCTGAAATTAAAATATAATTTTAGGCAAAACCCCCTTTTTTTTTTTTTTGTAAAATTGATTTAACTTGAAAGAACTTAAATTTTACCTATATTTTGTTGGATATTCACCATAGCCTTTTAGTAAGATTTGTAGACGCTTTTTGTTCAATCCATCTGACAATTCATTCTATAAAGAGGGAGATAGTAGCAATAAGTGACATAATCATAAAACTGAAAAGATAACAAAAGGTCATCTAGCCCACTAGTGGCTTTCCTAGTTTAGAACACAATATGCAGTAAGAAATATGTTTAAATTATGTGACTCTCTACCCATGCATAAATGCACACATGTACACACACGTCACTCCTGAATGTACATATACATAGCAGATAGTTTTATGACACATTCCTTATCCAAGACCAGGGTTTGGCACACTTCTGTAAAGGGCCAGAAGATAATATTTCAAGCTCTGTGGGCCAAGAGGGAAAAGCAAGGATATTATGAAGACAGTTATATAACAGTTTAAAATGTCACCATTTAAAAAATATAAAACATTCTTAGCTCATGTGGCCGGATTGGGCCCACAGACCACTTGTCAAGCCCTCCATCAAGAGCAATGCACACTGATACTTTCTTCTTTCTATCTCTCCCTGTCTTCCTTCCTTCCCCCCGCTTTTTTTTCAGCTCTGGGCAATTCCCAGCACAAAAGTATGAAGGTAAAAAAACTGATCTAGTTCACCATTTTATCCTATATGACAATAATACACATCAGCTTCTGATGACAGCCCCTTATATCTAAAACTTTTAAGTCAATTTTTATGTTAATGGAAAGATAACGCTTTATAGATTTTAGGATAATAAAGCTGTTTCCATAGATTCTCATTTTATCCTAACAACTATATAGAACAGATGGGATAGTGTCTTTCTTTCTTCTTTTGAGGAAATGGGAAGGTCAGAAAAGTTGTCACAAAACTGCTAAGTAAAGCCAGCTCAAGACTCAAAGTCAGATTTTCTGACTTATTTTGTTGCTCTTTTTACCATTCTGCCTCTTTTATTCCATTGCATCATTTCAGGCTTTTTTTAGGTCTTAGGAACACAGATGGGGGGAAGCAACAATGATATTAAAAAAGGCAAATTAACTAAGTTAAAATACATAGCACGTTAGAAGATGACAAGTGCTAAGAAGAAAAATAAAGCAGGGAAGGGAGTACTAGAAAAGGGGAACTGGGAGGAAGCAAGAAAGGAAAGGGATGGAGGTGGGGGCTGGTGTCACGGTAGTTTTAAGTAGGGTGGTCAAAGGAGGCTCACAAGAAGGTGACCGTGAGCAAAGCACTGCAAGCCTCAGGAACAAGCCATGCAGCTATCCGGGGAAAACCACTCCAGGCAGGGGTAAAGCTCCTATGGCAGAAACTTGCCTAGAATATTTCTGAAATGCTAAGGAGGCCACTTTTGGCAGGAGTGAAGTGAGTTGGAGGAAATGAGGTCAGGGAACTAATGGTTTCCACTGTTCTATGGGGCTTCATTGTAAGGATTTCAATTTTTTATTCCAACTTTACTGGAGGATTTAGAGCAGGGAAGTGACATCCAGTTAATTTACATTTTAACTGGATCACTCTGGCTGCTGAGTTGAGAATAGACTTAGGGGGCCTAAGGTGAAAGCATCAATACTGGTTAGGAAATTGCAATCATCCAGGCAAGAGATGATGATGGCTTGAACTACAGTAGTAAGTAGTAGAGGCAATGACAAGTAAGTGGTCAGACTCTGGATTTATTTTCAAGACAGAGTCACTTTTGCTGATCAGTAGGATGTGGACTGTGAAAAAAGTCAGAAAAACTAAAGTTTTAGACCTAACCAAATGGAAAGACAGAAGTGCCACTTTGAAAGATGGGGAAGATTCAAGGTAGAGCAGATTCTGGAAGGAAAGATTGGTAGCTCGGTTTTGGACATTTATTGAAGAAACTCACAAACAGAAAAGCAAAGTAAAGCATGATCCCTTGAACTCTCATCATTCCACCAAAAGGTGGGCACAGGTCAGGCACAGACAGATTGGAGACATTGTGGCAGGAGTCCCAGGAGAGGGATCCCACTTCTAAATTGCTCTATTTATAGGAAAGAGAGGCAGAAAAATCTGTTTTAATATATAGCAATGGAAACTTCCTGGTCAAGGAAATGGCTTTGTCAAAAATAGGGGCCCTCTCGAATTCTGTGCCTGGTATCAGTATGGATGTCTGTTGAGCTAATTCAGACCTTCTGAGTTACATTAAGGTTCCAGAAGAGGGAAGACAATGGGCCTCACAGGCCCCTAACAGTTGTCCTTTCTCAGACACTTTAAATATAAGATGTCATTAGATGTCCAAATGAAGTCGAGAGTTCAGGGTAGAGGACTGGGCTGGAGATACACTACTGGGGAGTCATCAACATATGGATGGCAATTTGAAGGCATGAGGCATCAAGGAGTGAATGCAGATCAAGAAGAGAGCACTGTGGCACTCCAAGGTTCAGAGGCCTTTGTTTCTAATTATTTCTATCAACTCAAAATACCTTTGTACTGCTTTTATTGTTTTAGCCATATTCTTCAACGTGATATTAACTATAGGTTTTTTTTTGGATGAATTGTATGCTTTATTAGTATGTATCAATAAAATTGATTTGTTAAAATATTAACTATGTTTTAACATTCGTCCTTAATCTCAACACATAATTCTCTACTATTTCTCTTCAACCCCGGATTTTTTTCTACATGTGCAATAATCCTTCCTTGTTTGTCTGATAAACTGACTGGGCTTGCTACTCAAAGTGTGACCTGCAAACCATCAGCATCAACATTATACAGGAAATGAAGATCTCACACCCCACTCTTAACCTATTAATCAGAAAATGCGTTTTAACAAGACCCCTAGGTGATTAAATACAAATTAAAGTTTGAGATGCACTGTCATATGTAGCAGACAAATCTGATAAAATTAAAATTTTTCTTACACATGGCTAAAACATATGTACTCACTTTTGCTAGGGTAGAAAAAACCCCTTTCCAAAGAAATTAAACATTATTGTTTTCTATACACATACTTGTTTCTGAAGTAGTAATGATCTGCCTTTTCATAATTATCAGAATTGTTTCTAATATAAGGAACTTCTTTGCTTTGTTCTGTCTTCTTCATACTCTATTTGTTAATATTTTTGCAAGATAGTATAACATAATTATCTCTTGCACTTGCTCTTGAGTGGGGTTGCCCTCTTGTGCAACCCCACTTCTGTTAATTAATTCATGAGAGGGGGGAAACAATAGTATAACTCACATTATTGTTGTGAGAATTAAATAAATCCATATAAAATAAATTTGTTATCAGGAAAATGCAAATTAAAACAACAGTTAAGACAATACTGCACACCCATTATAAAGGCTAAAATTATAAATGTTGACAATACCAAATGTTGCCAAGGATGCAGCACAACTGAAAATTTCATACAAGGCTGGTAGAAATAAAAAATGGTAGAGCTACTTTGAAAACCAGTTTGGTAGTTTCTTATAAAGTTAAATGAACACTTATCATATGACTCAGCAATTTCACTGTTAGGTATTTATCCAAGGCAAATGAAAATACATGTCCACACAAACACTTGTACATGAATGTTAAATAGAGGCTTTGTTCATAATAGCCCCAAACTGGAAACAACCGAAATGTCCATCAACTGATGAATGGCTAAACAAAATGTGTTATACACATACAATGGACTATTATTCAGCTGAGTTTGTACTTACTATTCCATTTTTGAAAACTAAACAATTTGGGAAGTAGATGTGGTTCAAGCGATCCCGTCTACCATATGGGAGGTCCCGGGTTCAGTTCCCAGGGCCTCCTGGTGAAGGCGAGCTGGCTCGCGTGGAGAGCTGATGCAATAAGATGACACAACAAAAAAGAGACACAGAGGAAAGACAATGAAAGACACAACAAAACCAAGAAGCTGAAGTGGTTCAAGCCGTTGAGTACTTCTTTCCCACGTCAGACAATCCAAGGATCAGTTCTCAGTGCCTCCTAAAGAGAAGACAAGAAGAGAAGACAAGCAGACACAGAAGAACACATAGCAAATGGACACAGAGAGCAGACAGTGAGCGCAAGCGGCAGGGGGTGGGTGTGTGTGTGGGAATAAATAAATAAAAATCTTTTTTAAAAAAGTAATTCTTTAAAAATGAAACAACAACAACAAAAACTAAACAATTTTTCCTTTTGAGAGTCTAGAATTTTGGTATGTGCTAAACAGAGGGTGTCTATGTAACCTGTCCCCAATAAAAACCCTGGGTGTTGAGTCTCTAATGAGTTTCCCTGGTAAACAATACTTCATACATTTTGTCACAATTTGTTGCTGGAAGAATTAAGCATGTCCTGTGTCACTCCATGGGAAGAGGACTCTTAGAAGCTTGAGCCTGGTTTCCTCTGGTCTTCATCCCATGCACCTTTTCTCTTTGCTGATTTTGCTTTCTATCTTTTCATTATAAGAAGTCATACTATGAATATGACTTTACGCTGAGTTCTTCTAACAAATCACTCTTGCACCCAACATGGTACAAGAGTGATCTTTTTATTATTTTTCATTAAACTGTAAGCTGTTTTGTATACTCTTCTATTTATGTAAGTTTCACAGTTTAAAAATGTTTAAAGGAAAGAAGTTATGAAAAATAATGTGAAAAATACCAAGTATTGGTGAGAATATGGAGCCCTTATATACTGCTGGTGGAACATAAATTGATTCAATCAACCACTTAGGAAAACTGGCAGTATTTACTAAAGCTGAACATATGTATAATTTAGGGCCAAGCAATTCCACTCTTAGATTTATACCCAACAGAAACAAATCCATATGTTCACTAACAGAGATACACTAGAATATTCATAACAGGACTATTTCTACTAGTCTAAAAATTAGAAAACTACCCAAATTCCCACTGCCAGTAGAATGAATAAAGTATGGTTTATGCACACAATGGTATTCTATACAGTTGAGAGTGAACAACTTAGGACTACATATGACAATGTAGATGGATTTCTCAAACATAATGTTGAATGAAAGAAACCAGACACAGGAGTACAAACTGCATGATTCAATTTATAAAAGCACAAAAAAAATCTATGGGGTTAAAAGTCAGAGAGTAGTTCTTAAGGTAAGGGGGAGAGTATCTGGAAAAAAGCAGGAGGGGGGTTTCTGGGGTGCTGGTAATGTTCCATTTCTTGATCTGGGTGTTGGTTACACAAATATGTTCAGTTTGTAAAAATTCACTGAGCTGTACACTTACATGGGCTTTTCTGGGTGTCTATTTGTGTGTTTTTTATTTATCTATATGCCCATGAAGTTAAAAAAATCTTTGAAAATAATGTTAGAAATTTCCCTATTAGTATTTATATTTTCTTCTGATTATATAGTAAAATGTATGCTCATGGCAGAAAATTAGGAAAATATATATAAATATATGTAAGGGATTTAAACTCACTGAAATCCCTTCCCTTAAAGGTAATTCTCTGTATCTTGACCTTTCTTATGGAGTTTTTCTTCTGAGTAAATAGGTACTCATACCTTTTTAAAATCACACTAGTATCAAAGTATATAGCTGTATAGCTTACTTTTATATTTAACATGTTCTAATTGTTTCCCTTTATTCTTAAATATCCATAGATTTCTACAATATGGTTCTACCATAATTTAAATGATTAGTTATCTACTATTAGACATTTTGGCTATTTCTACATTTTTTTCTTGAATAAATAATATAAACACATATATAACGTGGGATAACAGATTGTCTCAAATACAGCTAGAAAAAGAGCAAATTGGTGCATCCTTTTTGAAGAATAATTTGGCAACTACTATGAAAATTTTTATGCATGGCTTAAGAATTCTACTTTTAAGAAATATATATGCTGTAGATATACTTGTGTAAATGTTCAAAGATACAGATGTCCATTGCAGCACAGATTATATTAATAGAAGACTGGATAAGACCTAAATGCCAGGCAGTAGGATACTAGTTAAATAAATTAAGGTGTATCCAAAATTGCAATGCTATGCAAATATATTTTTAAATTTTTGTATTATATGTGCTAATATAAACAAATATTCAATCTGTTCAGTGATAAAAGCAAGTTATAGAATAGTATGCATAGTGATTGCATTTACGAAAAAAAGCAAAAAAAAAAAAAAAGCAACCTATGTATGTATGTATATTTATATATGCACAGGAAGTTTTTAAAAATAAAACGAACAGACTGTTAACAATGGTTACTTCCAGGGAGTGTGATGAAGCACAGGATGGGGAACAGGGAAGAAGAAAGGTATATTTTTATTATTTCACTTTATAACTATCTATTCCAGCTTTGTGCCATAGAAGTATAATCTGAGCCACATATATAATTTTAATTTTTCTAAGAACCACATTTTAAAAAGTTAAAAAAAAAAAAGCAGGCAAAATTGATTTTAATATTTTTATTTAACCTAAATGCAAAAAAAAATAATTTCAACATATAATCAATATAAGAATTATTAATTAATGAGCTATCTTACATTCTTTTGTTTTCAAAATCTGTTGTGTATTTTAAACTTACAGCACCTCTCAATTCAGACTCATCTCCAATACTTCTCAGTCACATGTAGCTAGTGGCTAGCATACTGGACAGTACAATTCTACATTGTTTGACTTTTAAAAAAGAACATGTACTACTTTTGTATTAAAATGTTTAAAAAGCATATTTTAATTTCAGCTACAATTTTATTTTCTTCATATAATACTCCCTTTATCCAAGAGAAGGAAGAGTGATGATGGCATACAAATCATGAGACTTGTCTGTAGCAGAGTCATGATAAACAAAATCATAATATATTCTTACCTCTTTATTTTCAAAATTATCATTCAGGTCTCGTTTTAATATTTTAGTTTGTATTTTGCTCTCCCTTGATTTTGCTGGCCGCTGTACCCTTCCTGATGTTACTTTCATCTTCAGATCACTGGAACTCAGTTTACTCTTAGGCAAGTCTTCAATCACTTTCACTAAAGGAGGAGGTGGCTAAAAGGAAGGAAAAAAATCCAGTGGATATCCTTAGAAAATAATCCTCTTAATATGTGATTTACAAAATGTGTTTTGATTAATTTAATAAGGTTCCTTAATGTATGATTATTCTTCAGGCAAATAGTTTAAGTAAAATGTCTGAGAACATTTCCTTGTTGAATAACAAATCAAAGCAAATTTCTGCCAAATTACCTTTGAAGAACATAATGAAGATACATGATTAACAACAGCAATAAATAGAATTTAATTAATCCTTGAAAGCTGGCCTTAAATCATTCATATAACACCAAACCATTTTTACACATGCATGAAGAAGTTAGTAGTATGGAGATAATCTCCAGTGGAATAGGTACAGCTAAACTGATGGCCTTCTGGAATGCTGAGAGAAGCACCCTGATTTTCTTCAGGCTCCAGGAAAACTTCTTTGAAGGAAAGGAAACTGCCAAAGGGCTGCCCCGCTTGGAAGGACGGGCCCCCAGCCCTGGATCCTTGGTTACCTTTTCCCATCAGCATGAGGATGGCTCTGTTAGTACCGTCCTGAGTCAAGAGCATGAGAGGCGGTTCAGATGGCAAGACTTAGAACACAAGCCCTCATTTATATGGGGCCTATCAAACAGGAAAACAACTTCAGGTTGCTTAAGGTAAAATGATCCACTACAACACTTTCTCCCTGAATAATATTTTCTTTGAAATCAAAAGATCCTCCTTGTTCAAAGGAAATGAGCAGTTAAGGTAACTCAGGCTTCCTGAGTTCTAAATATCTAAATAAAGTACAATGATCACTTATTCTCTGATTTAATTCTTCACCTATGAAATGGAATTAACAGTGGTCTGACTTCTGAATATTGCCCATCTTTAATATCCTTGAGTTATCTTATCTCCGACCTCAAATCTATTCTACATTTTTGTTAAAATTACTATTCTAATGCCACATCTTTCCCTGCTTAAGCTCCACGCTCTATCAAGAAATATGTTTCCCAAAAGTTGGAGCCTCAGATGTGACCTGATTTGCCACACCTTAGTAATGGTAAAATGGCAACACATAAGAAAGAATTTGTTTCTTTTATTAGCACCATATCAGAAATTCCCCAATAGCAAGAAAACAGGACTTGGAAAGAATGGGATAAGGTTTTGTAGAGAATATGGAGAAATCAGGTCTGGGCAATTGTACAGTCCTGGAATGAAAATAAATCCATGGTGGTGTTGGTAATGTGTCCAAAGAAGGGGGTCGGGGAGATTCTACTTTTGTTATAAGCTACTTTTCTGGACAATGTGATCTCAATTTGCTTAGCAAATAGCAGAGGGGAAGTCAAAGACTCACTCTTATCTTGGTTTTTCTCAGATCTCTCTCCCCTCTATTAATAAAGTTTAGCTAGTTCTATAAAATAGCTATTTGGACAGGCTGAAAACTCTCTCATTAAAAAGCAAATAAGAATATATTATTAACTTTTTTAAAGTTTATAAGAACAGCGGAGAATAATTATCTATGATCAAAGAAAATGTACACATATTATGTGTGTATATGTACACACATATACTTACACACACATAACACATTTACACACATAGAACAAAAAGGAGGCACGTAAAAAAGGACATTGTATTAAGAACCAGAATACCTGGACCTGTGCATGACTAGCTGTGTGATCAGGCTGGGACATGAACTTTCTCCGCTGTAAAATGAAGGGGTTAGACCAGGTGACCCCCAAAGCCCCTCCTAGTGCTACTGTGGTACAATTCCAGACTGGGACCTTTTACACAGACAGTCAACTTGGCACTGAGCTGAGGATATTTTAGATAGCCATAGAAAAAGAGTTTCTATTTTAGATGAAATGAATAGCATGAATAACAAATGTAGAGATGAGAATGGCATCTATGGGAGACAATGAGGGAAGTGATAAGTATGGGGAAATAAGTTAGATTGGTGGAGTAGTCATGATGGAAAAGAACTCTGAGAGCGAGACAGAAGAGTCTGGACTTAATGCAGCAGGTAAAAGGAAGGAAGCCACTGAAGTAGCATTATTTTAGAAATGATGATGAAAGCATTATTTTAGAAAAATGTTATAGAGAAGATGGATTGATGGGCAAGGGCAAGCAGAGGGCTCTGAGTTTGGGGTATTCATTTAAATTACTGTTATCCAAGAGTAGTTCATGAGGGCCAATATAAGAATGGTTAATATAGAAATGGAGAATAGGCAGCATATACATAGATATTTCAAAATCAAGAAATTGTATGACTCTGTATTGACTAGATTTAGGGTAAACGTCTAGGAAGTGGTCAGAGAACTCTAAGGTCTCTAGCCTACGAGATAGGGAGAAAAACTGGGACAGAAATGGAGAAATTGGGATTGAAGGCCTCTTCTGGGAAGGCACCCTGAGTAGGATAGGATGCCATGCAGAGATGTCTTTTAAGAAGGCAGCTTTTTAAGACTGGAGCATAGGCAAGAAATCAAGGCTGGAGATGTGGCTTTAGGAGTGAAAGAAAAAAAGTGCAGAAAATGGACAAGTTCCAAAGAAGTGAGAAAAGAGTAGCATAAAAATTTTATTCTTGGGAAACAGATGTGACTCAAGAGGTTCGGCATCCGTCTACCATATGGAGGGACCGGAGTTGATCCCCTGGACCTCCCGGTAAATTAAATAAATAAATAAATAAAGATTATATTCTTGATGACAAAATATTTACTTGACAACATACCTTATTAATTTCTTGGGTTAAAGCCTGGACTGAATATATGTTCAGACTTCCATTTTCCATAATAGATGCGATGTACCGTCCATGTGGACTAATTACTGAAGAGATAATTCCCTCATCGAGGCTGCCAATTTCAAAGAGAAGTTTACAAGTCTGTATATTGATAAATCTCATAATACCATCTTGACTTAGCACTCCAAGAACCTAAGAGTAGAAAGAAACAATATATGAGTTCCTAAAAACACTTTTCAAAGTCAAATATTTAAAAATCAAACTGTACACATACATACCTATGTGTGTGTGCATATATATACATATATACATCTTTTTTGGAAGGGGGTATTGGAGGAGATTCTATTCTCACACAGTCATTATATATTTTTAAATCCCTAATTATGGCTCCTGTAGGTTTGCCCTGTTCAGGCTCAGATAAGCCTATCTCTCACCACAACCAGTAGGGGGCTCATCCTGTAGAACTATGGAAAGGTGACCCAACAATCTTTACTGCCCATAGGTAGGCCACATCTCAACTGATCTCCTACAGAAAGTATAGAGATGATTAGATGGTTCCTAGTTTTTACCTCCACAGTGGCTGACAGAAGCAAGAAGCGTGGAGGGTTTAACTTCCTCTACTATCGCCACAGCTTAATCAGAGCTAAGCATCAGCCCTGGATAATTCTAAATAGGTGTTTAGCCTCCAGTAACCACGAATGAAGATGATCTGATTTGCCTCCACAGCCAGGATTTGGGCTGTTACCAGCTATTGTAGTTAACATTTGGAAAGTGGAGAGAGAAAGTTTGTGACTACAAGGGCAGTGAAGAGGTAGGAGGGGAAGCTAGTCTTTTAAAGGAAGAATTTTTAAATTTTAACTCATATAATTTGAAAAATTAAAACATGTAATAAATAAGTTTAGGCAGCTAAAACCCCTGCTGCCCTTGTTTACACACATTCTTTTCCCAGTGCTGGCTGCTGGTAAGCAGTGCCACCAAGTGACTGCTTGAAATGCTGATGTCACTTGTTATACCAAACACTAAAAGGCAGTTTGGAGGTATCAATCTATAAAGTACATTCTTCTGTTGGTGAGGTTGTAGGAAAGAAATCCTCTCATTCACAGTTGGCGCAACTCCTCTAGAAGGCAATTTGTATCAGAATTACAGATGCACATATTCTTTTTGTCACTGTTTCAACTCTGGGACTGTATCCTACAGACAGGATATGTGAAATGATAAGTGCAAAAAGTTTTCAGTGCAGCATTAATCGTAACAGAAAAGGACTAACAGCAGGCTAAGTGCCCAAAGATGGAGGACTGGTTTAAAGAAACTAAGGAACACCATGAGTCTGTTTAAAAAAAGAACGAAGTCCTGTAATGATACAGAAGAATCTAATAGATAAATTATATGAAGAAAAGCAAGGGGCAAAGCTATAATTAAAAAGTCGGGAAAAGATAAGACTATATAGAACAACAGCGGTTGGAGTGAGTGTGAATAACTAGGCAAATGCGAAAGAGGAGTGAGAGATTTTTCACTATATGCCTTATCATTTTTTAGTATTTTCAACCATGTGAATGTATTACTTATTCAAAAAACTCAAGTTAAAATAGATATGATGTACATATACAAGCACTATATGTATAAATGTATGCATAAAACTTATCTATCTAATTTGTTCAAGTGTGAGATCCATGATAGTCAATTTAAAGTAAGAAAGTTAAGGTTTGACTGTACTGAAATCTTAAAAAAAGAAAAAACTCTCAAAGAGGAAAAAAGGGTGTGTGTGTGAGAGGGGAGGAAATACTTGGTAAACTAAGATAAGATACAAATAAACGTGTCATAGAAGTGAGGCACCAGTATGGTAGAAAAATACAGTACTACAAAATGAGGAAAATTTTAGTTCTAGTCCCATCTTTATTCCTAACAATGAACAGAAGTGTTGACAAGTCACTTAATGTTTCTAAATTTTCATGTCATAATCTATAAATAGGGAAAATGCCTTCCCTTCCTTGCCTCTCCCCAAAGAAGTCTTCTAAGGATCAAATGAAAAATAACATGGTAAAGCACCCTGCAAACCATAAAGTACAACATCAATTTAAAGTGTATATTGAATTGTCAGTATTAGACAGAACACAAGATTTTGAAAATGTTTCAATTATAGACTCTTCACAAAAATAATATATCCACAATTTCAAATCCTTGTAACAAGTAGAGTATGTGGCAGTTTGATATTATTGATGAATTCCAAAAAGAAATACTGATTATGTTTGTAAACTGGTCTGTCGGAGGTTTCACTTTTACTTGATTAAATAATGATTATGGCTTTGATTGGGCCATGTCAGTAGGATATTGAGTACCCATACCCTTGGTGGGTGGGGACTCACAGAGAAAACACACCGTAGAAAAGGAAGGTTGGAGTTTTGAATTGGAGCCCCAGGAAGTAAGTACACAGAGAAGCAGACACGGGAGGAAAGAGAGAAGGCTCTATTAGACACAGCAGAAGCCCTGGGAAGAGAGACAAGGCATTCGCCTGATAATCTACAGCTGGCCTTGTGGAGAGAGCAGAGCAGCTGAGCCTGAAGAGAAATGAGTCCCAGGAAGAGGAACCCAGGAAGCCTGAACCTTGGCAGACGTCGGCAGCCATCTTGCTCTAACACGTGGCAACAGACTTTGGTGAGGGAAGTAACTTATGCTTTATGGCCTGGTAACTGTAAGCTTCTACCCCAAATAAATATCCTTTATAAAAGCAAACAGATTTCTGGTATTTTGCATCAGCACCCCTTTGGCTAATACAGGGTACAATAAATAAATGCTAGTATCATTCAGAAATAGATGTGATCTTTCTCAAAAAGTATAACAACATACAATTAAGTTACTAACCTGATTAGAACCAGCATCAAAACTATCAGGAAGAAATTCTAGATGGCGAATGGCTCGAACTTTAGTAGGCATCTGGATAATTCTAAATAGCTGTTTGGCTTCTAAGCACCACAAATGAAGATGATTTGATTTGCCTCCAGCAGCCAGGATTCGGCCATCTCTAAATAACAAAAAGGTGAGAAAGTAAGACTAGTGTTTATCACTACACTGACTAAAAGAGCTTTCTGCGATGATAGAAATGTGTTACATTTTTGTCCAATATGGTAGCCACTAGCTGTATGTGATTATTGAGTACTTGAAATGTGACTAAATGCTCTGAAGAAATTAATTTTAATTTTATTTAATTTTGATTAATTTAAATTTAAATAGCCAAGTGTGGCTACCATATAGGAATGCTCAGGCTTATAGTATATAATTTTTCACTGAGCTAAAGCACCATCTTAACAAACACTTCTGTTTAATACATTGATTGGAGGTTTTCTGAGTAATGTTTGTATTTTATAGCATAATCTCAATGTCACTTACCACTACTACCCAATTTTATATTTCTCACACAACTGTACTAAGTTGGTACTGCATTGCTATATGAGAAAACAGAAAATGTCCAAAGCTTTTTTACTGATCAAAGAAAATTACTTTATGTTTACAAGGTACAAAAGAATAGCTAAATGAATAAAGTTGTATTGACTTGCAATTGTTGCTCTTTCCTTCAATAAGGACTTGCAAAGTGTCCGCTACAAGCCAGGCAGGGACACCACAGTGAATAAGACATGTAATATCATGGCTCTTATGGACCTATCAGACTTAGGAGACAAACAAACAAATAAATGAACTTGATCTCAGCTGGTGATATGTTCTAAAAAGAACTACAGGGGGACAGATGTGGCTCAAATGGTTGGGTGTCCATCTCCCATATGGAGGGACCCGGGTTCGATCCCTGGGACCTCCCAGTTAAAAAAAAAAAAGAACTACCAAATGAGGTGATGCTATAAAGTTGGGAAAGAAGGATGATTTGCTACCTGAATGTCATGAATGGGCTAATCATGGAATGATTTGGAAGAAGAATTCCATACAAGTCAGTCATCTAGATTTGCCAGTACAAAAGTGCTGAGAAAGGAATAAGTTTAGTACATAAGGAAGAGTGAAAAGCCACACTCAAGTGTAGCCAGAGCAGAGTAATGGGAAAGAAGATGAGGAAAGAGAGGGAGGCCTAGGGCAGATGACAGAAGGCTACATAGGATACAGTGGGGTGTTTGGATTTCATTCTAAGTGCAGTGGAAAGCCTCTGAAGGGAGTTAAATAGGGAAGTGACATGATCCGACTTAATGAGT
>JAQZBX010011493.1:0-19044 GCA_029593785.1 Cabassous unicinctus
GCTGATCACATTGCTAAACTGTTCCCTGAATCCAGACATTTCTGCCAGCCCTGTCCTTTGGATATCCTGGTTATGCAAGCCAGCTCATTCTCCTTTTGTTTAAGCTGGTTTGAGTTACATTTTTGTCACTGCCAAATCAAGTAGCCTCTAGTAATACCTTATCTGCCTCTTATCGTAGCTTTAGAATGCTTAAGTCATTTCTTGGACAACAGAACAGAACAAGACTTTATAATTCTTTACAACTAATGTGTCCTTTTGTAACCTGCCATCTGCTTTTGCGGTAGTCAGTGAAGAGACAGGTCAAGCAGCTTGCTGAGCATTACTCAATGGATTGAAAGCTGGTACCAAGGTCCTTGATCTTCTTAGCTACAAAGACTTTTTGAAACACACACTCTTCTCAGCCTTCCTTTCTGTCTCTCTTTGGACTTTTTCCCTCTTATAAATTGATACCTAGGGTGTGAAGCCAAGGAATAACTTCACAAAAGAGTTAGGTTTCTCATGAGGGATTTCAGAGTGTAGAAGCAATTAAGCAGGTGGAGCTTGCTTGAGCTACAGCAATGCCACTAGCAGTGATAGCAGGTGCACAGAGCCTCTGTCTCTGGGCAGCCAACATATTTCCCCCCACACTGACCCTAATGTTCACTCTGTGCAAGTGTCTTGCCCTGTGGGGAGGGTGGGCCATGGGTGAGGGAACTAGGAAGTCATTGGGACTATTGACTGGTGTTCTGAGCTTTTTTTCCTGGGCATATGGAAAGGTTACATCCTCTGCCCCATTGAAGGTAGGTATGGCTGAAGGATTTGCTCACAATGAGATATGAGCAGAAGTGATGTGCTCCTTCTGGTGGGAACTTTAAGAGGCACTGCACGATTTTCTTCATTCTCTCTGGCATGGTGACTGGTGATATTCCAGATGGGAGGCTCCATCCACCAGGGTACCCCTGAGCGAGGAAATTGCAGCCAACCTGGAATGGACATGAAGTGTGAGCAAGAAGTAAACCATTGTTTTTTTAAGCCACTAAGGTTTATTTTTGTTTGTTTTTTAAACTGTAGTGTACTTAACCCATCCTGCCAGCAAATGGAGATAAATAAGTGTAGCTGTCATGGTCCTTAGTTTTAGGTAACAGAAACCAAATCTGGTTAATTTAAGTAGAAAAGGAATTTATTGAAAGGAATATTGGGTAGTGCAAGGAATTTTTAGGAGCCTGGAGTACCTAGAATGTAGGCTACACACCTGGAACAATGTCCAAATCATGCCACAGAACTGAAGGAGTGACGACATCACCGTTGCTGCCACTGGGCCCTGACATTGCAATTGCCCGGCAGACACCACCAACACTGTGCAATGCCAGGGGCCAGGGTCACAGCCGCCATGGGAAACTGGGAGTTGCTGCTGCCACATATAAGAGGAACGAGCTCTCTCAGCAACTGCCTCTTCATACTCCTTGCTTCCAGTATAAAGTCTGGGAGGGTTCATGCAGGATAGCCCAAAAGAGTGGCAGAATCTGCTGTATTAAGCGACCAAGTGGTATAACTGGAAGATCACTAGACTGTAGCCAATGTTGGTTGGAGTCCTGGCACTCAGCAGTGTGAGTGTGAGCAAGCCCTTCATGTCTGTGCACCTACAGGGTAGTGTGAGGATTGAAGGAGGTCAGTGCTTTGGAAGCTGTAAAACTCTCTAGAAATAGATGTTATGTGTTTGCATGCCCAGGTGTTGTACACATAATGTGCAGCAACTAACCCAGCACTAGGCACAGATTAGACACTCAATATTTAGAGCAGATAAAGGGTCTAACTCTATCCAGCTTAAAGACCTTGGCTTCCCAATACCTCTCTGTCTCCCCCAGTAGAACATAAGCTCGGGATTTTTGTCTGCTTAGTCAATGACCTAGACCTAGCACCTAGAACAGTGCCTAGAAGGGAGGCCCTCAATAAACATTTGTTGAATGAGTCAATGAGTCAGTGAATGAATGAATATCTATATTCTGTTACTTGAGACCAATTTCTTCCTAGCCCAGATCCTTATTACTTCACCCAAGGAGTTTCTTCCTTACTTAGTTCTGCTTTTCTTCAGCTTCAGTGAAGAGACTTCAAATAAGTATCCAACTTTCCAAGCAAATGATTTCCCTCTTTGTTTATCCAGGTCTTATGATCAGAACCTGCTGGGTACTTCAGGAGCAAACTGGCCCCCAGTCTCCACAATACCCCTTTTTACCCACTAACCAAATATTTCTTTGTTTTTTCTCTTTCAAGTCTTGGTTCTTATTATCTGTTGCTCAATTGGGCTTTAGCAGAACTGGTCTAACCACATCACTCTCCACCTCTTAATGACCATCATCAGAACATAAAAGAATTGTCATTTGACTTATCCCGATGCTGATATGCCAAAGTCTTGACCAAAGAGAACAGAAGATAAAGACTGCTGGATCTAGAGAGGGCTTTAATAGACATTTAAGGCATGCTTCCTTTGAGGGCCTTTGTGTTTACTGTTTCCTCTGACTACACAGCATCTCCCCTTGATCTTCCAATGGCTGGCTCCTTCTTGCCATTGGAGACCTCAGTGTAAAAGTCTCCCCCACCCCCCACCCCCGTGACAGTTTGAGATTATGTTTGTGAATCCCAAAAAGAGAAAGATTATGTTGTAAACTAATCTATTCTTCTGGGTGTGATAACTTTGATTATATTTGGTTCAGTTGAGGGGCCCTTGATTAAATTACCTATTAAGATTAGGGTTTTGATTTGACCACGTCAGTAAGATGTGACTCAGGTTGAGTCCCTGCCCCCTTGGTGGGCTGATATAAATGGACACTCACTCGAGAAGACACGTGGGAAGAGAGAGAGCTCTGTCATTTTTGATCCTGGAGACCTGGGAAAAGATGAGGCATTCACCTGGTAGTTTGCAGCTGACCTTGGGAAGAGAACAGAACAGCTGAGAAGGCCCAGAGAGAAATGAGCCCTATGCCAGGAGAGAGAGGAAGCCTTGAGAGACAAGCCCTATGCCAGCCTGCAGTTGAGAGAGAGGAAGGCCAGAGGGAAAGGCTGAACCCTTGCAGAGATTAGCGACCATCTTGCTTCAACACATGGCAAATGATTTTGGTGAGAAAGCAACCTTGAGTTGGACTCTTTAGGGCCTTATAACTATCAGTTTTTACTCAAATAAATACCCTTTATAAAAGCCAACAGATTTCTCATGCTTTGCATTGGCACCCCTTTGGCAGACTATTACACCCCCCAGATGGGTCTTCCCTGAGTACTAAACCTAAAATTGTCACCTAGTAGCTCTCCATCATAAAACTACATTTTAATGATCGGCTTATTATTTACCACTATTTCATATCCATATTTGTTAATCTACCCATCATTTATCTGACTGCCTTGACTGGAATTTAAGCTGTGTGCCAGCAGAGACCTGTCTGGTTCAGAAGTTAGAACAATACCGGCTCATATCAGGAGCTCAATAACATTTGTTGAATAAATGAATGAATCCAGTTCAGGTCTCACTGGAAACTGAAGCCCAGAGAAGTAAAGTGACCTTAAAGAGGTCACATAGCTCATTATTGGAAGGGCAGGGACTAGACCCCATGGCTCCTGACCCTTTTCTAGCATCTTTCCTACCATATTAGGTTTCATAGCAATAAAGGTGAAAAGCCTGGACATTTCTTGAGTCCCCACTGTGGGTTAGCCACTGTGTTAGTTGCTTTATATGTGTTGTTCAATAAATCCTTATGAAAACTCTGCAAGGTCGATGGAGCTCACGTTTTTATAAATAAGGAAACAGAGCCTTTGGTATGTTAAGCAATTTGCCAAGTACCACGCTGCTGTAGAGAACTGGGATCTGAACCCAGGTTGGTCTGACTCTCAAGCTTTTTGCACTGCCTCCACTGCGTGATTCCCTTCAGATAACCTTTGTGCTTTATTAGTATTTTTGTACAGTAAGACTAAGCAGTGAATAATAGGGGAATTGCAGACACTATGGAAGACTGACAGAAGGCATGGGGTAGGGAGGCTACACTGCTTTCCCTTTGCCCTTCATAGCATACCATAGAGGTGGCATCTGTCTCTTTTTCTCAAAAGTGAGGTTCACCTGCCCTGGAATTCTGGAATGCAACTGTTACTCTGCATAAGTAACCTCCAAATGTGTGTCATATAAATGGAAGCTTTGCCCAGCTTAGCTCAACTTTCTCTGTGGGATAACAAAGAAAATTATGCATGTAATTGATGCCAAAAGGGCCAGAAAATAAAATATACCACCAGTGATTTATGTATTCCCACATATTTTAACCATAGGCCCAATGATAACAGGGATCAAGCAGCCCTTGGCTTCTCCCACCTCCGTTCACAGCCTGGATCCTGTGTTCATTCTGGCTCTACCTATTTCTTGGACTTCTTGAGCTTCTGCTGCACCTACTTGACTGACTCCTAACGCTGGATAAACTCAAGCATCCCTTTTCTTCTCCTCGGTCTGTAGGTTACAGAATATATCTGGAGAAACCACAAAGCTCTTGTGACTGGTCTCCTCACCAATCCAAGCTCTCTTATCTCAAAGCCATTCAGCCTTTGATGCAAACTTTGCTCAAAGTTTGCTCAGAGCCTTTGGCTCTGCTCTGGTTGCTAGCCCATTCCAGCCCTCACTGTTGTAGGTCAAACCATGCACGATGCACTCAGAAATGCTGGGCCAAACGCACACATCCAGTCTGACAGCGCAGGGAGGGCTGCAGGACTAGGGGAAAGATGTTCTCAGCATCCATAACAGCTTCTCAGGAAGTGGCAGTAAAGAAGATGCGGACAGCTGATGGGGTCTCTATTCTAAAAATAAAAAAATACCCTAAAGGCTCAAAATCTGGCTCCTGCACCTCTGATAAAGGATTTGACAGTTATTGTCCTATAGGGTGTGGTCTTCCTACCTCTTTCCCTCCCTTGCTATCTCCCTTTCCTTCTTTCCACCCACAAAAATTAAACAGCCACTTGATACCAAGTTCTGTTCTCGGCTCTGTAAAAGGAAGGCCCAAATCTCTGATAGCCTGGAGTTTCCGTGTAAATAATAGTTGACTTCCACAACATACCCCCTAAGGATGAGAGGCACCCGCTGAGTCTCCTCAGCATCCCTGACACCCCTTTGTTGCCCTGTTCTCTCTGACTTCATCTCCACGCTCTTTAGGCTTAGTTATAGACTTGGGCTGAAACAAGTTCTTGGGGCTCGAGTCTAGCTCACTGGATTTCTCTTTCTGAGAAAGGAAGAACAAAGGCAAAGGCAATAAGAATGCAAGAAGAAGGTACACCTGTTCAAGATAGAAACCCTCAAAGCAGCTCTTGTAGCAAACCAAACATTAAAAGTAATTTTGGCTGAGCTGAGAGCTCCCCGAACTCAAAGGCACAGGTGTAGGGAGAGGCGAGGGGAAGAATGATTGTGGAGATACAGTAATAAGCTAATATAGCGTGCATGACAACTTAGGGACTGAGAATTCATAAATATATTCATGTTTTCTTCCCAGTAAGATTGATTAAATACCCAAGCATAAAGCTAGAGGAAAAGAGAGATTGAAAGAGCAAAATAGAGAAAGGGGGAGAGAGCTACAGAAGTTCTGGTAAAGCATATCCACTCCGGACAAAGAATTCTTCATCAAACACATAAACAGCCTCTGCCTGATACATTAAAACCTGGAAGTATCATAAATTAACCTGCCAAGAAACTTTGCAAAAGGTCACATTTAACATTAATCAGGCTCTGGGAAGCAGTGTGTATTTTCTCTCTAGAAGAGTGAAAAAAGACCGCTCTCTTTGCATTGCATTTTCAAAATCACTTCCAAATTATTCAGCAGGAAAGGAAAGAAAAAATATTTCCAGCTCTTTTAGGGACAAATAATTGATTCCCTCATAGCCTGGGCATCCCTTGAAAGTGTGTGTTGGGGCATATAAGTGGAAGGGAACATTGCCTGGACCTGACTGCTCATTCACTTTCACATTCAGCCCTTTCTCCTGCTTTTATCATCACAGTGGTCTTATTTTGAAAAGTGCCCACCCATCGGTGTAAAGGGTGCTTGTGAAAGCCACACAGTAAAAGAGCAGCTCAGGAGGAGGGAAACAGTTAACAGAAAGTTGAAGGTGGAAAAAAATGAGCAGTTATCCCAGTGGTGGTGGGTTGGGGCAATGAGCCTGCTTTCCTTTAGGCTATGGGACATTGGGCGGGGTCTAAGACTTTTTGAGTCATTTAGCAGGACCATACGAAATACCGGACCAGTCATTTCTGGGACTTAGTTTCCTCATCCACTGAATGGGTGTGATAATATTTGTCCATACAACAGATTGAGAATGTGTTTGCTCCTCTGGCTGGGTAAGATGAAGCACAAATCCAGATAATTAATTTTCTTTGTCTTCTTTCAGAATGCCTGTTTTCTTGATGTATCGCTTTATACGGATGCCTCTCTCTTTATTACTGGTTACTCCAGACTCTTCTCTGTTCCTTTCCTGTCAACTACCTTTCCTAATAGGCACTTCTAATTTCCCCCAAGACAGAGCTACATTAATATGTGCATTTATTCAACAAATACTTATTAAGCATTTGCTGTGCATTGTGTCAGGCTCTGTGCTGAGGGCGCAGCTGTGAACAAAACAGACAAACATCCTTGACCTCACAAAACATAAATAAATAAATACAATAAATGAATAAATTATAGGGTAATATGACCAATATAATAAATGTAATAAATAAACAAATTGTATGGTAAGTTAGAAGGAGTTAAGTGCTATGGAGAGGTAGAAGAGACTAACAGGTCTGGAGTGCCAAAGCAGTTGCCATTTTTAGATTAAGTGGTCAGCATAGACCTCATGGAGAAGGTGTTATTTAAACAAAGACTTAAAGGAGGTGAGGGAAGAGCCATTTGGATATATGGGAAAGGATATTCCCAGTAGGAGAACAGCAAGTGCAAAGGCCCTGAGGTGGGAGTGCACCTGGCATGGTTCAGGAAGAGCAAGGGGGCTGTTGTGGCAGGAGAAGAGTGAGTAAGGGGAAAGGGTAAGGCAGAGTGAGGCTGAAGAGGTACCCGGGGTGAGACTGTTTAGGGCCTGAAAGTAGTATAGGGACTTTGGCTTTTACTGTGAGAGAAATGGGGCACCTTGGGAGGGTTTTGAGCAGAGGAGACACAATTTGACTTACAAATTGACTTCCAGAGCTGTCAACTCAGGGTTGCTCTAATTGGAAGAAAGAAAGAGAAATTCAATCTTTAAACTCACAGGCACTGAGGGAAGCTGTGGACAATACAGGGCTCATCCAGAGCCAGCCCCTCCTTCATTCACGCTTTCCTTTCACAATGTCCTTGTCAGCTCTCAGCAAGGCCTGGACCAGGTGCTGTGGCATGGAGAGATACTGACCTGAACTGGACTGGCTACCCAGGGCAGTTGCAGACATAGTTGGAAACATCCAGAGACTCTCTCAGAGATCTTTGATAGGAATCAGCTGTGAGGGGGTGATTTAATCCAACTTATATCAGAAAGTGTGGCTGAGAGGCTGAGACTGCTCATTACCCTTGCAATATCCATTCTTCCCTTCTTTGTTAAGGAGACCCTGGCTTCATTAGGATCTGTCCAACTTCTGCTTGGACCTGGGGTATCCAGAAATCTTTTAAAAGGGGCCCTGATTCGACTGGAAGGAGGGCTCCTTTACCCCTTCTTACCCTCTTTCTCCTGACCGGAGGTTGGTTGTGAAGTCGGCTGGAGCCCCAGAAGGTGTCTCATGACCTTGAGGATGAAAGCCCAGAGTTCAGGATGGCAGAGCAGAAGAATAGGAGGCTGGGTCCATGGAGTCCCTTTACCAACACAGTGTTGCTTAGCATCTGGTCTTACTTTATATGAGAGAATAAAGTGCCGGTTTCTTTAAGCCAGTGTCATTAGTAGGTGAATGAAATTCCTAACTAGTATAGAAAGTGATTTAGATTTTAAGGACTTTTTTGGCCACCTAGAGATGAACAATGGTCTGGGAGCTAAAAGAACTGGATTTAAGTCCTGGGTCTGATATGTGTCCTCTGGGTTATTTTGGCCAAATTAATTATAATAGCTACCGTTAACTGTGCAATTACTTTCTACACCATGCTTTATTTACTTCATTATCTCATTTGAGCCTCTCCAGCCATCATATGGGGTAGGTTTTATTAAATCCATTTTAAAGACAGGAAAATAGAGACTCATAGAGATTAAGTCCAGAGCAAGCAAATTGTAGAGCTGGGATTACAACCAGGACTTTAAAGCCTGTGCTCTTAACTTCTCTACAATACTCTCACTTATTCTCTCTGGATCTGCTTTCTCATCTGTATAATGGATGGCAGGAGTGGACGGGTTTGAGCTGCCTGTTCAGCTCTGAAGCTCTCTGGAATATCCCAGTCCTTTTTGTTCAGTCTTGCCCACCTGAGCCTAAACCGGATGCCCCTAGTATATTTCCCCACCTCCCATGTTTCCAAGTGGTGCCCTTGTCAAAGATGCTCCAGCAGACAGTGTGAGGAAGCAGCCCCAGCCAGAGTGCAGTGGAGGACGTTCTGGAGAGCCTGCCTGCCCCAGCCTGCTCCTGCCGGCTGGAGAACCTTCTGTCAGCCACTGAGAAGACTCGCTGGGGGAGGCCCTATCTCTGCGCAGCCAGACAATCTGTCGGTTCTGACGATCAAGGAGGGATTGGTGGGAGCAGCAGCCAGAGGCCCCCCCCCCACCCGACAGGTGATAAAGCTTCCTCGCGGCACTCAGGAGAGGTGGGCTGCTGGCAAAACGTGAAGAACAAGCACTGTGCTGTGTAAATACGTTTACAGGACGGAGCTGTTCCTTGGCCTTCTGGGGCCCATTTCCCGAGCTGTGTGGCAGGAACTGTCTTCCTCAGAACGATTGACAGGGCCGGTGGGGAAAGCTAAGCAGACCTTGATTTCTTTCCTTGCATTGGCACATTTACCTAATGAGCAGAAGGAACAGGCCTAGAGAGGCACTGAGACTGGGGACCACAGGTGGCCTCAGAGTGGAAAACTTGTTTTTATTGCAGTGTGGAAATCTTCAGCTCTCTTTCTCCACATTCCAGCTCACCTTAGCCCAGGTTCTGTAGGACCTTCATTTCTCTCCATGGAGCAGGCAGGAAACTCCCTTTGGAGACTTGCCTGGGTTGGGTGCTGTTGCTTATAGTTAAGAAGAAAAGCCCACCTTTCTCTGTGTCCTGACCTACTACTCTGACTCATCTGGGGCGGGGGGAGGATTGTGGGCAGGGGCCAGAGCCTTCCCAAATTGATGGGTGTAAGATGGTGGTAACTGATGCAAACATGGTGGAAATTCCATTCAGTGGCTCAGAACCAGCTCCTTTGATTAAAATGGTGGGGTTCTGGAGTCCCTTATGGGTGCACCTCAGCTGCCCAAGAGCTCTCAGCAAATCACAAAGGGAGAACGTGGCCCTTTAGCATTGGGTGTTAAGGGGCACTCTGGCCAGAAGAGTGAGATATTTCAGATTCAGTCAATGCGCCTGTGAGATGCAAACACATGTCCCCAGCCCAGCCCAGCCTAGGGAAGGAAGAGGAGTCAGGCTCTGGTGGGGGTATTAGTCATGGGTAGTGGGTATCTGAGTCTTATTTCTGCCTCCAGGGCCGAGGATGGCGTGTAATTCCCATTACATTGCCCAGTGATTGGTCTTGAGTCCTTTCTCCTGGGTGAGTCTGTGACATTCATCTATTTGATATCCCTCTGGCCAGGGTGGGTGCTTGGTCAAGGTGGGAGAATATAGCCCTCAGCAAATCTCCATGAGACGCTGGGAGGAAAACCCCTGTGTGACAGAGATGAGCAACCCTGTCATCCTTCTGCTTGGAATTTTGGGGAGGAAGAATTCCTGTGACATATTAGACTGCAAAATCCTGCCCTCCAGAAGTGGCAGAGGCCTCAGCTTTCGAGTCATTAAAAGAGGGATTGAGATGAGTTTGGAGAAGCACTCTTCTCCACCAGCCTCTCTGGGGACCGGGTGACCCACCCACTGGGATGTTTCCACCTTGAATTTCTACAGCTTGTCAGTTTGGTCTTTGGGGAGAAAAGCCACAGTCAGCTGGAGTTCCCTGAGCTGCAGCCCCTGGGGAGGCTTATGCTGAGATTTTTGCATCTTCATTCACAACTTTTCAAGCATTTGGCCTTTCACCCATCTAGCTTCCCATTCATCTCTCAGCCCAAGGGCAGCTGGTGTGCGACAGCTGCAGGGCTCCCATGCCCTGGAGGGATCCTTTTCTATTAGCTGGCTCTGGAGACATTTGGGAAGGGATGGGTTTTGCTCCAAACTGCAAGCCTAGTTAGAATTTCTTCTAAATCAGAGATTCAAATAGCTGAGGGATTATAACTGGGCACTTTTCTATCTATGGAGGATGACTGGTGAAAATGTGGAAGTTGTCAGGGGAGCAAGTCAGTGTGAGCCCATGTGTGGAGAAGGTTGGAGGGAACAAGTTTCTATCACTGACAGCAAACAAGGTGGTGAGGCCTGCCCACTCTGCTGCATGCCAGCGTGGGAGCATCTTGCAAGCCTCCATTATAGAAACAAGCTTCAGGACTAATGTTCAGAGATAAGACATAGACTGGAATTGGATTCCCACCCCACTTTCCCAGAACTAGGATCAATCTCAATAATCATCTGTTTTCAACACCCTTATTTTACAGATAAGGAAACTGAGTCCCAGTGGAACAATAATAATACTAACAACAAATGCCTGTGTATTGCTTACCATGTACTAACTACTGTTCTAAGCCCCTCCTTATTTCATCTTCAGGAAACCTAATGCAATAGGAATTATTATTATCTCCATTTAACACATGAGGAAACTGAGGCAAGAAAGGTGAGGTGACTTGCTGAAGGATGCACAGCTTGCATGTGATGGAACTGGAATCCAAAGCCAGGCAAGTCTGGCTCCAGAGTCCAACCCCTCAAGCACGACATTAAGTCACTCACGTGGTCAGAGCATTGCCACAATCCAAGTTCCCGGAGCCTCCGGGATGTGGCTTGTCCAAACTGAGATGTGTTTAAGTGTAAAATACACACTTGATTTCAAAGACCCAAATTGAAATGCGTTTTAAGTATAAAATACACACTGGTTTCAAAACTCCTGGAGACTCCCTCCAGGCATCACTTCTCTAGACCTGCACTTCGAATATGGTAGGCCCTGGTCACATGTGGCTATTGAGCACTTGAAATGTGGCTTGTCCAAATTGAGATGTGTTTAGGTGTAAAATACAACACTGGGTTTCAAAGACCCAGTAAAAAAAATGTGAGATAGCTCATTAATATTTTTCATTTTGATTACATGTTGAAATACTAATATTTTGGCTATACAGCCATACCTCATTTTATTGCACTTTACTTTATTCACTTCATGAATATTGCATTTTTTACAAATATAAGGTTTGTGCAATCCAGCATCGAGCAAGTCTTATTGGTGCCATTTTTCTAACACCATGTGCTCACATTGTGTCGCTGTGTCACATTTTAATTAAGGAGTGTGCATTATTTTTTTTAGACATAGTGCTATTACACACTTATAGACTGCAGTATAGTGTAAACAGAACATTTGTATGTACTGGGAAGCCAAAATATTCGTGTGACCGCTTTATTGTGATATTTGCTTTATTACGATGGTCTGGAGCAGAGCCCGCAATATCTCCAAGGTATGCATGCGTGTGCTGGTTTAAATAAAATATCTTACTATAATTAGTTTCATCCACTTCTTTTTCACCTTTTTGAGTGTAACTAGCAGACAGTTTAAGATGGCATATGTGGCTTACATTTGTGGCTCACGTGGTATTTAGCATTACATACGGGGCTTGTGTTTGTGGACAGCACTGTTCTGCACCACCTCTGCTAGCTGGACAGCAGAACCTTGCAGTCATGGCGCAGTTGACGCTGCATCTCAGTCACGGCCGCAGTGACTGCAGGGCCTGGCAAAGAGGGCCTCCTACCCACACCCAGACTTGCCTGCCTCTGTGGCGCACATGCCTGCTCCACTGAAGCTCCCTGGCCACCACTGGGATGTCATCATCAGGAGAAGGGCACACTGTCACACTGGTTGGAAGTCAGCGAGGCGTAGTGGATAGGACACAAGCCCCACAGGTGCATGCTTGGGTCCTGGGTTTATTACCTATTGGCTCTGCTGTGTAAACTCTGGGCTTCATTTTCCTTACCTGTAGACTGGAAATAATAATACCTTCACCTCAGAGATGTGTGGATAAATGAGGTGTCCTATAAAAAGAGCGCAATAAGGTCACACTAAAAGTGTTGGTCCTCTCCCTTTCATCCCCCATTTTCAGAGGGTGACTTTCTCTACCTCTTACCACATCACATTCTAGTGACTAAAGTTGCTCCTAGAGAAAACATCAGGGAAAATAATCCCTTTGCTTTTTTTGCTTTCTGATTTCTGTGGTAACTTTAGACACATCTGTTCCTCAGCTCCTCTGTGAAGAACTCGAGGCCACTGGAAGACAGACCTTGCATCTACTGCTCAGCCACGGCTGGGACCCAGAGGCCAGCTAGTCGGAGTGCTCGGTTGGGTGAGAGAAGACGGCCTCTGGGGCAACTTCTGGGTATTGTCTTCCCTTCCGTGCCCTGATGATGGAAATTGGCTGGCTCTGCCGGAAGCTCTGGCCTGGGTCAGAAACCAGGGGTGCCTTTGGGACCAGGAAGGCCCTAACGACCCTGATCCCGGGGCTCAGAGTGACCTGGCCGGCCCATAGCCTGTGGGAGAGTGGAATGACCTCAACATTCATCTTAGCCTGTCTTTTGGTCTATTTGTGGGAGGGTGTGCGCCTGCAGATTGGCCCCAAACTTCTTATGGGTGTCTAGACTCTGACTCTAAAACCATTGTGTGGGGGAGTGAAGTCAAGTCTGTACAACCTGGTAGAAGTGCACATCTATTCAAATAATAAAAATGCACCCAAATCCTGAGCCTAAACTTGTTAGTAATATGACTGTGGGCAAGCCATCTAATCTTGCGCAGCCTGTTTCTTATCTATACAAAGGTAATAACACCTACCTCACATAGTAATTGCAAGTTAAATGACATAGTATGTAAAGTACTATTGCATTGAAAATGCACCCTTAGGGGAGCAGGTGTAGCTCAGTGGTTGAGCACCTGCTTCCCATGTACAAGGTCCCTGGTTCTATCCCTGGTACCTCCTAAAACACTTTTAAAAATCATTTTTAAAAATGCACCTTGTGGGCAGTCACTCAAATGGCAACTATTTTTTAAAATAATTAAAAAAAAATTTTTAGAAGATACTTAGATTACATAAATGTTACATAGAACATATAGGGGATTTCCATATACCCCACTCCCCACACCTCCCACATTTTCCCATATTGGCAACATCTTTCATTAGTGTGGTAATTTATTGCAATTGCTAAACACATTTTGGAGCATTGCCACTAAGCATGGATTACAGTTTACATTCTCTCCCACTCAACTCTGTAGGTTATGGTAGGATATATAATGGTCTGTATCTGTCGTTGTAATGTCATTCAGGACGGTTCCCAAGTCCCCCAAATACCCCCATATTACATTTGTTTTTCCCTCTCCCTACCCCCAGAACCTCCAGTGGCCACTGCCTCCACATCAATGATCTTTCTTCCATTGCTAGAATCACAATAAGTCTATACTAGAATACTAGTAAGTCTACTTTAGTCCATAGTTTGTTCCCCAACCCTGAGGACTCTGTGATGGTGATGCCCACTCCACCTTTAATTGAGGGGGGCCTCTCTTGCTTACAGTTGTAGACACTCTTGGTTCCTTGGTGTGTTGTTTGTCCATTGTCTCCTCCTTGTTAGTTGTCCTGGGTGAGTCCAATGAACTGGAGAGTAGGTGTTGCAACTTCGTTGGGATTCAGGGCCTAGCTGGTACATGGACAGCCCCAAGATTTAAGTCTCTTGGATATACATCTACCAACTCTAGTACTAATTAAAGGTTCAAATAGAAGGACAGAACAGCCATGTGTAGGGAAACCACAACTGAGTACAACTCTGTCATACTGGGGAGCATAAATTCAAAACAAGGGCCCACTGGCAAGGGACCAAACTCCTGAGCTATATGCCCTGACTATAGTGTCTGGATGTCTCTATAGCCCTCAGGAGCCCCTCTATTTGGGGTAGTATCTACTTTGGTTGTCAATGAGCTCCTGCTGAGATGTATATAAGCATTACCTTTGGAATGACCTCCTGACTCACTTTGAAGTCTTTTAGCCATATAAACTCACTTGTCTTTACCTTTTCCCCCTTTGGTCAAGGTCTTTTTTTTTTTTTTTTTTCCAGTTGCATTGCTTGTTGGTACTTGGTACAAACTCTCGGTACCAGGTAGGCTTATCCCTGGGAGTCATGTCCCACGCTGAGGGGAAGTTATTGCATTTATATGCTGAGTTCAGCTTAGAGAGAGGCCACATTTGAGCAGTAGGGAGGTTCTCAGTAGGTAACTCTTAGGCATCCTATGACACTGGACTAAGTTTCAATTTCAAGAGCAAAGGCTAATAAACATAGTCATCAATATGAAGGGCCCATCAATGGATCATCCTCCTTCAGTAGTCATTGCCCCTGTACTTGGGGGATTCTTGTTCCATTAGAGAATGTGGCAAAGCTCCCCAGGATAGGAATTTGATGTTCTTTTGGTTATTGTGTGAATCACCTCCACTGTGACAATGCCCCATGAACATTTGAACACATTTATATGCCTTATATGTATGCCCAGGTGAACTTCCTCCCATGTATCCCCCATTGCTGACATCCCAAACCAATGATCTTCCCCACCACAGTTGTAACCCTTCTGTGATCCAAAAGTTCTTCAAAAATGACGCCAATAAAATAGCCAAATATAATTAATAAGAAAATGAAATAATAGTTTTTTATATTGTTTTTTCTTTTTTATTACTTTATATTACAGTACATCTTTGTAGCCACAAATTGAATAGCGTAATTTTTTTTTCTGAAACAAAAATGTGCTTTTTGTTCAAAGAGGTAATAATTCTAGACAAAACTTCCTTCATGGGAAAAAGTTCTACAGAAAACCCTTGTCCCACATTTACATCCCTCTCTCTCTTTTTTTTTTTTGAACATCTTTACATTTATTTTAAAAAAAATATATTTACTTTTTATCCATTTTAACCCCCACCTCCCCTATTTTTGCTGTTTTTGTGTCTATTTGTTGGGCAATTCTCTATGTCTGTTTCCTGCTCTCTCCTCTCATTCTTCCCCTCCTGTCTTCACCTGGATTCGATCCTGGGAACCTCCAATGTGGGAGAGAAGTGTTCTGCCACCTGTGTCACTTCAGTTCCTGGTTTTTCAGCACGTCTTGTCTTGGCTCTCCCCTGCATCTCTCTCCTGTTACGTCATCATCTTGGTGCTTGGTTCAGCGGGCTCACCTGCTCACAGAGCCTGACGGTGCACCCACACACCTTCTATATTTTTCTTTATTTTACTGGGAGGTCCTGGGGATCGAACCCAGGTCCCTCCACATGGGAAACAGACACCCAACCATTTGAGCCACATCCACCCCCTGCTATATATCTCTTAAGGTTGACCAAAGATACCTAGAGTTACAGTCATTTCCCACATAGGATGGTCATATAATAAATCAGGCTTGGTTTATCATCAGCATTCTAAAAACCAGACCTAGGGAGAAAAACTAGGTTTGGGGACACATGCATGGTTTCTAATATAGCTAATGTTTAGCCTACCCTGATTATCGCAAAATCAGGACAGCAAGAATATTCGCAAAATAATAGTTTTAAACATAAGAAATAAAATACAGAAAATTTTTTAAAAAGCTAAAAATAAAACAAAATTTGAAAGTTGGGATATTAAAAGATAATGAAAAAATTAAAAATTTTTTTTTGACATTTTGCCTTTCATCACTGTAAGATCTGTTGTCCTGTGTATGTACAGTGACATTATTTTCTTTCATTTATTCCCTCAGTGTCTTACTTTTTTTCATTTTGTCTTCAAAGAAGTTTTAGGTCACAGTAAAGTCACATGCAGAATACACGGGACTCCCATACACCCAACATCCTCCCCCTTTTCCCCTTTCCATATTAATAACCTTTTTATATGTGGATGATACATTTGTTACAATTGATGTACAAATATTGAAACATAGCTACTAATCATGGTCAATGGTTTACA
Organism: Cabassous unicinctus; assembly: GCA_029593785.1. Taxonomy (NCBI): domain Eukaryota; kingdom Metazoa; phylum Chordata; class Mammalia; order Cingulata; family Chlamyphoridae; genus Cabassous; species Cabassous unicinctus. The sequence continues at coordinate 16,142 of JAQZBX010011493.1, forward strand.
TTATAGTTTACATTTTGGATCATACACTTTTATAAATTTTTGATGAAATTTAGCATGGCCTGTATCCATCATTGCAAGTTCATGTAAAACAATTTCATTACCCCCAAGATGCCCCCTGTTCCTTCAATTTTATTCTGCCCTCCCCCTCCCATTGGGGCCCATGGTGACCACCAGGCTTCACTCCTTGAAGGACAAGATTCATAGTTACTTGCAGCAACACTGAGGGTTTGACACACTGGTCTGTCCTCCCCTATTAGGAGCTGCCCATGCTCTTGAGAGACTCCCACCCCTCTGTTTGAGAACATAGCAGGCCTGCCCAGGATGGGAGTCCAACTTCTTCCCACTCATTATGTGGGTCTTTACCCACTGATACCACACACTATGACAAAATGTTCACTCACACACTCCCTAGAAGCCTGTCCCAGGTATGCCCTGTCCCAGATACCGCCCCCATCTAACACCCTAAACCAGTAACCCTTCCTTGTCATATTACCAAAAGAGCTTCCCCAACATTGTAGTTTCAACCATGTACCCCAATGCAAGTGTTCACCTGCTCCCTTCCCCAACCCTTCCCCCAAGCTCCATGGACCATCCTCCCTCCCCACCCTATCCCCTGTCAGACCTGCACTGCCCAAGCCAATAGTATCTCTACACCCCTGCTCAATGGCAACTATTAAAATGGAGCTGTGTCTCTTGGTTCTGGCGCAGTGATGGCGGGAACATTTCTCCCTCTTTGTTTTGAACTGTGTCTGTCACAAGAACACAGTCAGCAGCAGCCTGCTGAAGGAAAATGAAATGCTGAACACTTGGTGACCTCTTCCCTTCCTCAGCTCATAGCCTGCCCTCAACACTGCCCATTCTACGGTCTGAATCAGAAACACAAGCCTCAGAAACAGAATCCTTTCCTTTTCAGAAATCTGTAAGTAAAAATTAGCATGTGTAAGGACAATTGGGGACTAATTTCAGCCCCTACATGGTTTTGAGCAAATAAATGACTCGCTGTATGCCCTTGGCCAATCCATGTATCCTCTTGGGCTTCTGCTTCCTCTTTAATAAAATGGGATGAGTAATCCTTGCCTCTCCTTCATTTTACAAGAATGTTACAAGGATGAATCAAGTAATGTCTGCAGAATCCTTTGAGGTCTTTGGAGAAATAGGCTCTATATAAATGCAAAGTATGATGTCTATTTCTATTACATAGTGTTTTGCAAATAAATATATAAGCCTGCAGCACATCCATGTCATTGCTTGTCTGGCCAGCGATTTGCCATGTACATTTTTTAGTGAAATAATCACCTCCATACATTATTCCTTGAAAGCATGAATCCAAATCTGTAAAGTGTGAGGTTATTCTTATTGCCTTTTCTTTGGGGAAGCCCAGTGCACACATCTGTTCTGCTTCATTACATCTGCTGGATTTCTGACAGGTCAGTTGCTGGTGATGTGTGCCTAGGGGGTGGAGTGGAGGTGGGTGGGATTTCTCAATATTATCAAGGGCCTGGATAAGACCAAGAGGGTTTCATGCTCACTGTCCTGCCCCAGTCCCTTTCCCTGACCCTCTTAATTGAGTTGCTCAGGAGGGAGGTCTTGTCATTCATTTGAAAAACGTTCTGCCTGTCCCTTCCTGAAAAGTTCAACCAGGTTACTTACTGATTCAGGAAATAAAATAACAGATTGTGGAGCACATTTGGATCTGTATAACTCTCAGAAGCAATCAGGTGTAGTCAGTTAACTCAGTGAAACTGACTTTGTGGAGACCCCAATAATCAAGGCGAATGGAAAATTTATGTGTGAGGTGGTAATTTCCTGTCACGGTTCTGAAGCTTCACAGCTTAGGCATAGGTGTATTTCAGCTCTCATGGCTGTGTTTTCTTCCTTTTTAATAAAACACACAGAGATTCAGCCCATGGGGGTAAAGTGATATTGATTGTGTATTGATGGGGAAGCATTTCTGTGTTTAAGAAGACTTCTGGGTATTGTACTCAAATGTAGACATTTGGGGTTGCTCTGGGCTTGTGTCTCCTGATTTTGGCATCCCCTGTATCTATCACATATCAGCCCTTCTCCAAAAAGCTTTGTGAGATTTTATTTATGTTCATAAAATTCCCAGCAACTGAAGAGTTGGGACTTAAGAATCTTCTATCTTTATAGAAAGCATAAAGAACATTCTAATTCATTGTCCCCTTGAAATTCTTAAACCCCAGGGGTCCTGTTGTCCAACTAACTGTCTGATTACTTTGACTAAATACCAGGTATTGAAATTATGGGAAAGTTGTAAAACGTAATTTTGAATAATCCTAAAAATTTAATTTAACAACATGCCGATGCTGAGTGTCATAAAACTATCTGCCGCTACTTTCTGAGAAGGGGTCTGTGGTTTTCACCTAACTGGCAAAGGGGTCCGTGGAACAAAAAAGATTAAGAACCCCTGCTTTAGGATATAGTTCCTTCACTGTTCTGACCTTTGTGCCCTGTCTCTCTAACTTGAATACAAGATCCCTGAAGGCAAGGACCCTGTATTATGCCACCTGCATAACTCAGATTTCAGTACAGAGTTAGCAATTAACAACTGTTTAATAATAATCAATGGCATCCCTTCCACCCTCACCCTGGCACCCTGGCATCCTTCATGCTTCCATGCCCCTATGTTAGAAGATATAGTCTGTCTGATATGCACATGTACCATTTAGCTTTGCATAGTGAAAATATATATTATCTATTTTCTGACCCTCCACCCTGCAAATCCCACGGAGACTTCTTACAAAAGAAGCAATGTGTTCTATCCAAACAGTAATGGAGCAGAAGTTAGGAGCTTTGTATTCAAGTACTGGTTTTGCCTTCAAAAAACTCTAGGCTTTAGGATTCTCAGTTACAAGATGAAGGGTTTGGGATAGATGATCTTT
>JAQZBX010011493.1:19144-42711 GCA_029593785.1 Cabassous unicinctus
TCCTTTTTTTTTTTTTTTTTTGGCTCTTTAATATGAGCCAGAGAACTAGCACATCTTGCCAGAGATACCAGGGTTAGCTAAGATGACAGTCCCAGTATTCACATCCTTCCACTTTGCCACTCAGCCTTTCATTCCCAGCTTTCATTTCCCTAGCTCATTTATGATCTGGCTTTATCCTCTGATTCTGAGTCTCCCCCAGGGCTCCTTGGTCTCCTACCCATCCTACCTCCAGTCTCCTTAGACTCTTGGAGGGTGTGATGGTTAGGCTAATGTGTTAACTTAGCCGGGTAATTGTGTCCAGGAGTTTGGTCAAGCAAGCGCTGGGCTAATTGTAATATGAGAGCACTTACGGACTTTGGTCACCAATGAGTTTACTGCGTGGATGGCTGATTACATCTGCATCAATCAGGGAGATTGCATCAGCAATGGATGACGCTTTTATCCAATCAGTTGAATGCCTTGAAAGGGGAAGTGATTTCAACGTTCAGAGAGAATTTCCCAGCTCGTCTTTGGACAGCCAACTTCTTCCAGAAACTCATCAAGGACCTTTCATTGGGTTTTCATCGGAGGCCCTGTTTTGCAGCTTGCCTGTGGAACCTGGACTTGTGCATCCTTACGGTCGCGTGAGAGACTCTTATAAAATCTCATATTATTGACATATCTCTTGTTGATTCTGTTTCCCGAGAGAACCCTGACTAAAACAGAGGGAATAGTTACACTCATTTATAATTAGGTGGTGTCAGTCATTATGCTTGGTGATACTCTGTTTTATAATGTTTACTTGTCTGACACTATTATAGACACTCAAGCTTTCTTTTTTAAATAATTTTTCTTGTGGTAACATACATAGCATACATAACATTTCCCATTTTAACTACTTGCAAGTAGACAATTCAGTGGTGTTAATTACGTTCACAGTATTGTGCTATCATCACCACCATTCATTCTCAAAACATTGCTCAAATAGAAACCATGTAGTCATTAAGCATAAATTCCCTGTCCCCAGTACCCAAACCCACCCCTGGTAACCTGTAATCTACTTTCTGTCTCTATGAATTTGCATATTCTAGTTATTTCATGTAAGTGACATTACACAATATTTGTCCTTGGTGTCTGGCTTATTTCACTCAACAGTATGTTCTCAAGGTTTATCCATGATGTAGCATGTATCAAAACTTTATTCCTTTTTATGGCTGAATAATATTCCATTGTGTGTTGTGGTTTGGAGCTATATGTATCCTAGAAAAACATGTTCTTAAAAAATCCATTCCTTAGAAGAGGTTGAAGAGGGAGTATTTGGGGTCAATGGAAGTGATTGTAGGGAATATTTTTTTTCCATCTTTTTATATTCAACCTTTTCATATGCCTATATTTAAGGTTATAAAGCAGCATTGTAAGCATTTAATTTTCTTTACCCAAGCTGATATTTTTTATTAATGGAAGTATTTATTTCTCTTAAATTAATGTGATTCTTGATGTGTAATCTATCATATTATTACTAATTTTCTACCTTATTACTAATATGCCATATTATCAACAGCTTTCTCTTTGTTCCATCTATATTCTGTTACTTTTTTTCCTTTCTTGGATTATTTTAAATATTTTTTCTTTCAATTCAGATTATTAATTATACATTATCCAAATGTTCTTTTAATGATTATTCTAGATATTACATCACTGATCCTTGATTAATTGAATTCTAATATAAATTCACTTCCATTTTCTAGAAAATGCGTGGCTCTTTGAACATTTAACTCTATTCCTGTCCACATTAAAAAAAATTAAATTAGAGTAGTTGTGGGTTTACAAAACAATCATGCATAAAACATAGGGTTCCCACATGCCACCCTATCATTAAAATACCTTGCATTGGTGTGGTATATTTGTTACAACTGATGAAAGCACATTTTTAGAAATATACTATTAGCTATAGTTGATGGTTTAACTTAGGGTTCACTGTTTGTATTGTGCAGTTCCATAGAATTTTTAAAAAAGAATTTATTCTAGTACCATGTATATAGCCTTGCATTTCCCCTTTTAACTACATTCAGATATACGAATATATGTATACATATGTATATATATATATATGTAGATGTATGTGTGTATATATATATTTCCGTGCTGTTAATTATGTTCACAATGTTGTGCTACCATCACCACCATCCATCACCAAAAGCCTTGCTATCATTCCAAATAGAAACTCTATATATTTTAAGCCTTAAATCCTTATTCCCTATCCCCATCCTGTCCCCTGGTAACCTATATTCTAGATTCTGACTCTATGAGCTTGCTTATTCTAATTACTTCATATCAGTGAAATCATACGATATTTGTCTTTTTGTGTCTGGCTTCTTTCACTCAACATGTCTTCAAAGCTCATCCATGTTGTCACATGTATCAGAACTTCATTCCTTTTTATGGTTGAATAACATTCCATTGTAAGTATATACCACATTTAGTTTATTCATTCATCAGTTGATGGGCACTTAGGTTGCCATCTTTTGGCAATTGTGAATAATGCTGCTATGAACATCAGTGTACAAATATCTGTTTGAGTCCCTGCTTTCAGTTGTTTGGGGTATATACCTATAAGTGGGATTGCTGGGTCCTATGGAATTCTATACTTAACTTTCTGAGGAACAACCAAACTGTCTTCCACAGCACCCTCATCATTTTAAATTCCCACCAGCAATGATTGAGTGTTCCTACTTCACCATATTTTCTCAATCAATTGTAATTTTCCATTTTTAAAATAGGATCCATTCTAAGGAGTATAAAATGGTATCTCATTGTGATTTGGATTTACATTTCCCTAACGGGTAATGATGCCGATTATCTTTTCATGTGCTTTCAGCCATTTGTATATCTTCTTTGGAGAAATGTTTACTTAAGTCTTTTGACTATTTTTAAATTGGGTTGTATAATTTTTTGTTGAGTTGAGGGTTTTCTTTATATATTCTGCATATTAAATCTTTATTGGATAAGTGGTTTCCAAATATTTTCTTCCATTGTGTAGGTTGTCAATTTACTTTCATGATAAAGCCTTTTAAAGCACAAAACTTTTAATATTGATGAGATACCATTTACATATTTTTTCTTTTGTTGCTAGTGCTTTGGGTATAAAATCTAAGAAACAATTGCCTACCACAAGGACCTGAAGATGCTTCCCTACATTTTCTTCTACAAGTTTTACTGTTCTAGCTCATATTTACTTTTCTAATTCATTTAGAGTTGATTTTTGCATATGGTGTGAGGTAGGGGTCCTCCTTCATTCTTTTGCAGTCTTCCCAGCACCAGTTGTTGAAGAGGTTGTTCTTTCTCAATTGAGTGGTCTTTGCCTTCTTGTCAAAAATCAGTTGGCCATAAATGTGAGGGTTGATTTATCAGCTCTCAATACAATTCCATTGGTCTTTACCTCTGTCCTTGTGCCAGTCTCATGCTGTTTTGATTACTGTTGTTTTGTAATAGTTTAAGATCAGGAAGTGTGAGTCCTCCAACTTTGTTCTTTTTTAAGATGACTTTGGCTATTTGGGGCCCCTTATTCTTCCACATAAAATTGATGGTTGGCCATTCCATTTCTGCAAAGAATATTGTTGGAATTTTCATTGGAATAGTGTTGAATATATAAATTGCTTTGGGTAGAATTGACATCTTAACAAAATATTTAGTCTTCCAATTCATGAACATGGAATGTCCTTCCATTTATTTGTCTTTTTAAAAAAGTTCTTTTAGCAACATATTGTAGTTTAATGTGTAATAGAGTATGATGTTAGCTGTTGGGTTTTTTTTTTAGTTCTTTTTTTCTTTTTTTAAATCAATTTTATTGATACACATTAATAAAGCACACAGTCAATCCAAAGTTTACAATCAATGGTATTTGGTCAAATCACATAGTTGTGCATCCATTACTTCAATCATTATTAGAGCATTTTCATTATTCCAATAATAACAATAATAAGCAAAAATATACAAACAAAAAAATTCTACCCCTTAATAATCACCTCTCAATCTATATATGCCTCCCTTGCCATATATAGCTGCTATTCTGTTTCTGTTTCTCTAATATATTTGTGTTTATATTTTGTATAGATGTAGTCAAACAATATGTAGTACATTTTGTTTAGCTTCTTTCAGTTAGTATATTTCCTTTTTTTACCCTCAATGGACTATTATTAATATATACACTGCTGTCCATATTTTTCTTTGGTAGTATTTTTGTCTGATATTAACATTTTTTAACATTAATGTTAAAAGAAACACTTTTATATATGCAATATTACTGATAGTCATATTTCACATGAGATTTCTCTATGCTATACAGTCCCATGTTACATTTTTAAGCTTTCTTTCTAGAAATATACATGACTTTCCCTTTCAGCTACTGTCATACCCACATAGTAGCACTGCTAGTTATAAACACTGTAATGTGCTTTCACCATTTCTATTCATTTCCAAAGATTTACAAACAACCTTTTACCAATTCTGCACAGATTAACCCTCAACTGTAGGTTTTAATATATGCCCTTTATTATGTTGAGAAAGTTTTTTTTCTCTTCCTCCTCTCATTTCTGATTTTATTTACTTGCATCTTCTCTCTTTTTTCAGTCAGTCTAGCTAAGGGTTTGTCAATTTTATTTATCTTCTCAAAGAACCAACGTTTGGTTTTGTTAATCCTCTCTCTTGTTTTTTATTCTCAATCTTATTTCTGTTCTGGTCTTTGTTTTTTCTTTCTTTCTGCTTGGTTTTGGTTTAATTTTCTCTTCTTTTTCTAGTCCCTTCAAGTGTACACTTAGGTGTTTGATTTTAGCTTGTTCTTCTTTTCTAATTTAGGCATTTAGATTTATACATTTCCCCCTCAGCACAGCCTTTGCTTTATCCCATAAGTTTTGATATGTTGTGTTCTCATTTTCATTCATCTTGAGGTATTTACTGATTTCCCTTGCAATTTTTTCTTTGACCCACTGATTGTTTAAGAGTGTGTTAACGTCCATATATTTATGGATTTTCCAGTTCTGTGCCTGTTATTGATTTCCAGCTTCATTCCATTATGGTCAGAGAAAGTGCTTTATATAATTTCAATCTTTTTCAATTTATTGAGACTTGTTTGGTGACTCAACATATGATCTATCCTGGAGAATGATCCATGTGCACTTAAGAAGAATGTATATCCTGCTGTTTTGGGGAGCAATATTCTGTATATGTCTGTCAGGTCTGCTTCATTTATTATATTATTCAAGTTTTCTGTTTCCTATTGATCCTCTATTTGGGTGTTCTATCTATTGATGAGAGTATATTGAAGTCTCCAATTATTATTGTAGAGATGTCTATTTCTCCTTTCAGTTTTGCCAGTGTTTGCCTCATGTATTTTGGGGCTCCATGATTAGGTGCATAAGTATTTATGATTTTTATTTTCTTGGTAGATTGCCCGTTTTATTATTATATAGTGTTATTCTTTGTCTCTTATAACAGTTTTGCATTTAAAGTCTATTTGGTCTAATATTAGTATAGCTACACCAGCTCTTTTTGGTTACTATTTACATGGAATATCTTTTTCCAACCTTTCAATTTCAATCTATTTGTGTCTTTAGGTTTAAGGTTAGTCTCTTGTAAGCAGCATTTAGGTGGATCATGCTGTTTTGTTTTTTTTTAATCCATTCTGCCAACCTGTTTTTTTTATTGGGGAGTTTATCCATTAATATTCAATGTTATTACTGTAAAGGTAGTAAAGTGAGTACTTACTTCAGCCATTTGTCCTTTGTTTTTATATGTCATATCTTTTTTTTGTCTCTTTTTTCCTAAATTGCAACCTCCTTTTCTGTATTGTTGATCTTTTGTGATGTATCTGATTGATATCTTTCTCATTTCTGTTTCCGTATATTTTTAAAATACTTTCTTTGTGGTAATCCTGGGGTTAATATTACACAACCTACATCTATAACCTATTAATTTGTTTTCTTTTTATAATTTTTAAAAAAATTTTAATGTATCTTTTTTGATTTTGATTTTTTTAAAAAGATATTTAGATTACATAAATGTTACCCAAAAAACACAGGGATTCCCATATGCCCCACCTCCCACAACTTCCCACATAAACATCCTTCATTAGTATGGCACATTAATTGCAATTGATAAACACATCCTGGGGCTTTGCCATTAAGCATGGACCATAGTTCACATTGAAGACCACACTCTCTCCCACACAGTTCTGCATGTTATATGATGGTATAAAATGGCCTATATCTGTCATTGCAATGCCACTCAGGACAATTCCCAAGTCCCGAAAAAGCCCCTGTATTACAACTGCTTTCCCCTCTCCCTGCCCCCAGAGCCTCCAGTGGCTTCTGGCTCCACATCAATGTTGTAATTTCTTCCATTGCTTGAATCACAATATGTCTATAGTAGAATACAAGTAAGTCCACTCTAGTCCATAGCTCTTCCCCACATCCTGAGAAGTCTGGGATGGTGATGTTCACTCCACCTCCAATTGAGAGGGGGCTTATATCCCATGGGGAAGATGGGATGGGATTATCCTGCCTGCAGCTGAAGACTCTCCATTCCCTGGGAGAAAAATATCAACTTAGCTTCAACAACATACACATTCTCTGGTCTCACATTCCTCTGTTTGCCCTCTTATGTTGTTTTTGTCCCACTTTACCACTTTATATTTTGTTTGTCCATTATCAAGAAATATGCCTTTTTCTTGTTCAATTGTATTCTGACTCTTATGGGAAATAAAGAGTGGAATTGTATATCGAAGATACAGTACTATTGGGTTTTGCATTTACCCTTTTAGTTTCCCTTACTGATAATCATCATTTATTCACACTGCTCCAAGCCACTCTCTCCTGTTTTCCCTTTCAATCTGCAGAATTTCCTTTAGTAATTCTTGTAGGATAGGTCTCTTGTTGATGAACTCTCTCAGTTTCTGTTTATTTGTGAATATTTTAAACTCTCCCTCATTTTTGAAGGACAGTTTTGTTGGATAAAAAATTTTTGGCTGGAAGTTTTTCTCTTTCAGTATTTTATATATATATATATATATATATATATATATATGTCATTCTACTTCCTTTTTGTCACCATGGTTTCTGAGTAGAAATCAGCATTCAGTCTTATTGAGGAACACTTGTATGTGATGAATCTCTTTTCTCTTGCTGCTTTCAGAAATTCTTTATCTTTGGCATTTGACAGTCTGATTACTATATTTCTCAGAGTAGGTGTGTTAGGATATTATTCTATTTGGAGTATGTTGTACTTCTTGGACATGTCTATGGCTTTCATAAGAGCTGAAGAATTTTTGGTCATATTTTCCTCAAATATTCTTTCTGCCCCTTTTGCCTTCTCCTTCTGGGACACTCATGCCATGTATATTTGTGCACTTCACTCAAATCCCTGGGACACTGCTCAATTTTTTCTATTCTCTATCTGTTCTTCTGACTGTATGATTTTGATTGTCGTATTGTCTAGTTCACTGATCTTACTTCTGCCTGATCAAATTTGCTGTTGTATGCCTCTAGTGTATTTTTAATCTCTACTATTGTGCCTTTCATCCTCATAATTTTTGTTGTTTCTTTTTATACTTTCAAGTTCGTTATGCTCACATACAGTCATCTTAATATTCTTTATCTCTTTATGCATATTTTCCTTCATCTCCTTGAATTGATTTAAAAGATTTGTTTCAACTTTTTTGATTACTTGTTCCAAATTCTTTGTCTGTTCTGAAATTTCAATTTGTTCTCTTGACTGAGCCATATCTTTCTGTTTCATCGTATGACTTGTAATGTTTTGCTGCTGTCTATGCATATGATTATCTTGATGATTTAACTCTGAAGGTCAGATTCTCCTTCTTGTCTAGGGTTTTATTATTGATCGACTTTGTGTTAAGACTCTTCTTTGATGCTTGGTCCAACTTATTCTAGACCTTTAGACTAGCCCATTTGTAACTGATCAGATTTTTCCAGCTCTTCTTCATTTGATTCTTGTCCTGACTATACGGTGCCATTTTTAAGATTGCACTTTTTGTGTAATTGTTTCACCTCTGGAGAAAGCTTCCTTTCCTCTGTTCCTCCTCAGGGAATCTTGATCTGTTCTGTTTTTGTCCAGAATTTTCTCCCCAGGTCCTATGATTTGAATTCTATCCCTTCCCAGGTTCAATCCCCGGGTCTGGGTACCAAAAAAAAATTATCTCCCTCACACGGTGCCCCATTTTCCTTATACTTTTCAGTTCTGGACCTTCCTGTCTCACAGCAGTTCAGTTTACCTCACCCCCCCACTTTATTTCTTAAATCTGTGAGTCTTTTTGGCTTCCAATTTCTTCCCTGTTAGGGTATCCTACACCAGGGAACCAGATGTGGTCAATCCAGAAAGGTGGGTCACTCTAGAAGAGTCCATTTTGTGTTTAGATGGTCCAGCCACCAGAAACTGGATTGAGTGAGCTCATCACTTGCCAGCCACAGTTTTTCTACGGTCTCTCCCACACCAAGGGTCCTTTTTGTATGCAGCAGCCCTCAGCAGCTTGTGTTCTGCTCTGGGTCTCTGTGGACTTGGGTCTCTGTGCCTGGATATGCATAAGGCTCCAACTTGCTGCTGTGGGTAACTCTATAGCCTGTGTTCCCAGTGGTAGATGGGAGGGATACAGGCTTCTGCCTGTGAGAAACTCCCAAGCTGCACAGGACTGAGTGAGGATGGAAGTTCACTACCAGATATTTTTCATTTTCTTCAATTCAGCATTTATGGAATCCTTCTCTAGTCTCTAATGTCCTCCCAGAGTTCTAAGCAAGTGGGATTTGTCCTTTTATTCACTCAGTCTCTTAGGAGTTTTTTTCAGGGCGTGTCTTACATTGCCATGTTGATGATATCACTCTCTGTAATGCTTTTATTAACTCTTGGTTCTCTTGGGTTTCATTCAAATTATCTTATCTTCTTGTGTGCCTGGTTATTATTGAATGAGTAATGGAAACTGTTGAGTCAAAAGATATACCATGTTCATAGATTGGAGGAGTCAATATTGTTAAGAAGACCTTTCCCCTCAAATTGATTCAATGCAAATAGATTCAATAAAATCCCAATCAAATTTTCAGAAAACTTTTTTCCACAGAAAATGGCATACTGATTCTAAAATTTATGTGGACATGCAAAGAACACAGAACAGCCAAAAAAGTTTGAAAGATAACAAATTTGGAGGACTTACAGTAAATGATCTCAGTGTTTACTATAAAGCTACAATAATAGCTTTGATATTATTTAAGTTCTAGACATATGTCTCAGTAGAACAGAATATAGAGTCCAGAGAGAATCTGCAACATAAATAATTAATTGATTTTCAATAAAGTTTGGGTCCTGACTTTGTATCCTCTCTCTTGCTCTGTAAAGCTATGAAAATTGAAGCTCAAGTTTACTTGATTTGGCAAATGTACTCAAGCAGAAGCCAATTTTAAGGCTCTGTCTGGGCTCCTGCTTTCACATACAACTTGAGTGTTTCCCTCTTAATCCTGTCATTTCACCGATGCACTTAAAAAGACATTTAAAAAATATTTGACTAGCATTTTTAACTGTTTTCAGTGGGAGGTTGGCCAGAGTACCTTGATTGCCATGCTGGCAGAAATGTAAGTCCCATATTATATTCTTAAACATAAATATTAAAATTCTGTATTTATGATTCTGAAACTTGTCTTTTCACTCATATAGTAGGTTTAAGATTTAGCCATATTGATGCTTTTCTTCCTTTTTAACTGCTATTTAGTGTTCCATTGGTTGGTCTATCCCATTTTATTTAGCCATTTCTCAATGGATATTTAGATTGTTTCCAGATTTCAAATTTTTATTATTGTAAGCACTATTTCAATAAACATCCTTGGGTATGTATTTTTGTGCATATGTATATTTCTTTAGGGTAAATATCAAGGAGAATATTGTTGCGTCATAGATTATCTACATTTAAAAGTTGGAATAGACTCTGTTAAATTGCTTTTCCAAGTGGCTGTGCTGATTTCTATTTCCAGAGACTTTATTTTTGAATTCAAATTTTAAGACTTGAGATTTTGATAAACTCACATGACAGTATTAAGAAGAATGCTTTTTTTCAGGGTGCTATAAAGACCAATGTGCAGCCCATGGATTGGCTGTCGTTGGTTCAGGTTCCCAGCCCTGTTCCAATCACTGGTGATGCTTAAAGAGGGATGGGGTCAAGTGGTACAAAAATCACTGACAAAAGTCCATCTCAGTGTCTGCCACAGGCAGGCTTGAGCCAGTCTCTCTTAGAAGTGTCCTGGCAAGTCTACTCCATTTCCAAAGCACTTTTACCTCTATTGTTTCCATATGTTCCCCGGCATTATCTGCTTTACCTTTTTTACATGTTTACTGGGAAGATCAAATGAGATATTAATATAAAATATATTTTGCAAAACAAAATTCATGCTGGCATTGTTATTATTATTTAAAAATATTTTTGAAACAATTCTGTTAGGTATATGGGGAGATATTTTTATTACCATGTCACAGGTAAGCAAAGCTAATGGCTATTGAATGTTTCTTCTAGGCAATGACCTAAGTGCTTTGACTTATTTACTCCTCATGATGACGTTATGAAGTAACATTATTTTATCCCATTTTAAAATGTGGCATCTGAATTAGAGAGAGGTTAAGCCACTTTACTAAGATGGCACAGCCAGCAGATGGCAAAGGTGGGGTTTGTGCACAGGTAACCTGACTCCTGAATGCTGCCTTTAACCACAACTCAGTTCTCACTTGCAACAGAGACTGAGAAAGAGAAAGCGGCTTCATCAGTTTTGCTGGCAACACTGTGCGAACCCGACCTCTTCTGTTCACAGGCCTGCGCTCTGCCCACGCTCCTACCTGTCTGCTTCACCCCTTGTCTGGGTTGCTTTGGTTTGGCGTTAGGGAACTGGAAGTCCTGCGTGCTCTTCCTGGCTCCCCTCCTGTCCTCCTCTAGGACTTTCTGGTTAGATGATTCTGTTTTTGGTCCTTTAATTTCTGAGTGGATAAAATGGATATTTTTCTCCACCACTTAGATCTCAGGATTATCCTTGCCCTTTCATTTATTGCACAACTAAGTAACTAAAATCAGCAAATGCGCAGCAAAGTCCTTGCATCAGCTAATGCTTCCGGGATATAGAGAGAGGCAGGGACTTTACCCAGGGTCACAAGCACGGCTGGTCTTGGTGGTGGCAGTGGGGACCATCAGTCTGCCAGGGATAGGGGAGGAGAGATCCAGCCTCACCTGCCGTTCTGAGGAGCAGGAGAGGGGGCCACAGGCTTCCACAACCTCTCCTTGCTGAAGAACTGTGCGAGTTGTAGCTCTAAATCTTGTGGGTTTCATCTTATCAATTCATCCTTTTACTGGGTCTTATTTGGAGATTTCTGTCTCCTTGATTATAATGATTTTTTGGAATTAAATGTGTATAAGAGAGCTTAGAGTCTGCCGTACCTTATGTATATTCATTTCTATCCAAGGATAAAAGACAGGGGGAGAGAACCACTAACTATTTATCCTTAAAGTAAACATTATTTAAAATTCAGAGGCAGAAATGCTACCTAAGTTTTTAGCTCCTTAAAGACACCAAGTAATAAATTCTCTGAAAAACAAAACAAAACAAAACAAAACAAAACAGTTTTATGTATTTTTCTCTATTTAGTCAATGATTTCTTAGTTGGGCATCTACTCTGTCCCAGGTCCTAACACACAATAGGACAGAGGTAACCAGTAATCAACAGACCAACAGAGCAGTGCTGTTTTAATCATACATGTATGTAAATAGAAATATATGTACATATATATTCTCCTAGTCTTTGACTTTTCATTTTCTTAGAAATGTCTTTCAAAGAGCAGGAATTAAAAAATTTGGTGATGAATTTTTTTTTTTTTTTTTAAGGATTCATGCTTTTTGTGTCCTAAGAAATCTTGGCCTATCTCAGACTGAAAAGATTTTATACTATATTTTCTTCTAGAAGTTTTATAGTTTAGCTTTTATGTTTAGATCTGTGATTAATTTCAAGACAATTTTTGTATGTGGCATGATGTAAAGGTTACTGTTCATTTTTTTCCATATGGATTTCCAATTGTCCCAGGTTCGTTTATGAAAATGCTATCCTTTCCCTATTGAATTACCTTGGAATATTTGTAAAAAAAAATCAATCGGTCATATATGTGTGAGTCTATTTCTGGACTTTCTATTTTGTTTCATTGATCTGTTTGTCTATCCTTAAACTAATAAACACTGTGTGACTTTTAAAGACTTTTGTAAGTCTTGAAATCAATCAGTGTTTGTCCTCCAAGTTTATTCTTTTTCAAAGTGGTTTTTGTTATTTTAGGTCCTTTGTATTTCTCTATGAATTTTGGAATCAGCTTGTCAATTTCTACAAGAGAAGTCTGCTGGGATTTTGATTGGGATTGCATTGAATCAATAGCTCAGTTTTGGGCGAAACGGATATCTTAACCTTGAGTATTCCAAACCCAAAATGGAATGTCTCCATTTATCTAGATTTTAAGATTTATTTTAGCAATGTTTTTCAGTTTTTATTATGGAGACCTCAGACAACTTTTACTGGATTTATTCCTAATGTTTTATATTTTTGGGTGCTACTATAAATGGAATTATTTTAAAATTTCTTTTCTCAATTGTTAGCTGCTAATGTATAAGAATGCAACCGATTTTTGTGTGTTAACCTGTATTTTATGACCTTGCTAGTTTCACTTATTAGTTCTATTAAGTGAGTCTTTCATGTACATGAGATGTCTCTACATTTCTCACAGTAGGGTTTGTAGTTTTCAGCATACAAGTCTTGCACAAATTTTGTTAAGTTTATTCTTAAGTATTTCATGTTTGGGAATGTTACTCCAACTGATTTTTCAAACATTTTATTTTCCAATTGTTTCCTGCCCAGGCATCAGTGTTTCTTTAAACTTTTCAGATGCTTTGACTATGCAGGCAAGGCTGTGAACCACTGCTCTGGGGACTCTAGGCATGATCCCTGCTGCAAGTGGGACCTCTAATTTTATTTGTTTTTCTCCCTTTGTTGTGGTTCATGAGAATGGCCCACATTTCTAAAGCCAGGAAGAGTCCCATAACAAGCAAAATCATTTGCATCTGTGGCAAACAGCAAATCCTTGTCATTTCTCTTAATGAAAAAACAGTGAAAACATATTTCACTCTTGTGTTTTAAAATGATGGGCATCTACAAATGACTCAGTGGATCTTGAAGCAGGTTACTGACCTAGTGTGGCCCTGGCCATAGCTGGACTGACAATGTGACTAGGTGATCTTTGTAGCTCGTTGGGCTACCTGTTTTTCCTGAGATCATATGTGTTGTTATTGGTTATGGGTTGGGGAGGATATGTGGGAGTTGTTTTTGTAGCTTTTTTCTTAATTGGGAGGAAAGAGATGGAACCTCGGATGTGAGTTTTTGCAACCCATTCTTCATTCTCCCCAGTGCTCTGGGTAATGGTATTTAACGGAAAGACAAATCCATTCGTCTTCCCAGCATCGTGGCTCACGGAAGCTGTGCAGACTGCTGTCAGAAGAGATATTAGGGGCTATAAAAAGCCCTTGATTCCCTCCCTTCCTTGCTCTCAGTTTGTAACCCCCTTTCCCAGGGAGATTGGTGCCGCGATTGCCGACTCTCCATCACCTGGAAGTTTTAGGCCTTGTGGGCATTTTATCAAGATTTGGATTGGCTTTACCATCCCATTCTTCTTCCTTTTATCTCCATCATTCCTCTGCCAGGGGTGGCAACATCATGGGAGGATTTGTCTTTCTGGTTTATTCTGCCAGTTTTTTTAAAGAGCTGGTTGGTGTGGCCGTGGCCTTAGGAGAGAAAAGCAGCCCCTCAGGCCAGGCGGCCGCTGAAGGGACGTTCCTGCTGGGGCCTTGGTGGTGCCGAGCCAGGCTCAGTTGGCGCTCCTCGCCTTTCTTCCGTGCTCTCATTTTCAGCTTTGTGTTCTGCACTTTGCCTCGTCTCCTTAACCAAGTAACGTTGCCAAGGTGGAACTGAGTACGTTGGTTAGCATTTGTCCCTTTTGATGATAATATTGTCCTAACAGAGAGATCCATTTTCTAAGGAATTTTCTCCCTCTGCCTCTTTGCTCTTTCACTCTTTCTTGCTGCACCCCCTAGGCATCTGCCTGCCTCCTATCTCCTCCATTTCTGTTGTTGCCACACACAGTTTTTGAGCACTGACTCCATGCCAGGGACCGTGCTGGGCAGGAGGGATACAGTAGGAAACAGGATTTGGTCCCTTCTCACAAGGAGCAAGTTTGTAGGGGACAGGCATATACACATGCAAGTAACTGCCACCCAAGGTCAGGCCTTACACATCCATAACAGAAATATGAACAGAGCACATTGAGGGACTGGTGAATCTTAGCAGGCTTAGTAGACATGCTGGCATTTTATCTGGGCCTTGAAGAATGGGTGAGATTCCAACAGTCACAGGGGAGGTGAGGGTAGGAAGGATGGGGTAGGACATTTAAGCTGTGGGAATGACATTAGCAAAGGTCTAGAGTGTGAACTTGCATGTTGGCAGCATGCAAGTCATCTAGGGCAATTGGAGGACAGCATATGTGGCTTGGAAGGAGCAGGAACAGAGCCAGAGGTGGGACTAGAAAGTTAAGTTAGGGCCATTGTAGAGATACTTGACTGCCACACTAAGAAGCCTACACTCATAGTCTAGGAGACAATAGGGAGCCATCAAAGATTTATGAGCAGGAAAATGGCATGGTCAAAGCTGGGCTTTAGGAAGCTTCCTACAGAACTGTGAAGGTTGACTTGGAGAGGTAAGAGAAAGGAGGGGGAGAGATCAAAGAGGAGCCTGTTTCAATGGCTCAGATGAGAGATAACAGGGGCCTGAACAGGGCATTGGTCTTATTGGAAAAGAAAGAATTGATGAGAGAAAGGTTTCAAGTGTGGGTCAGAGAGGATTCAAAGAGACAGAGGGGAAATTAAGTAGAAGGTGATGAGGTACAAAGGAAGAGGGGAAAGCCATGAATAAAGCCTAAGAACAGGGAATTGGAGGAGGGACAAGGGTTGGCTTTTGGGAGGGTGTAATAGTTAGGTTCTTCTGCTTGCAAGCAACAGAACCTTTTTCTACCTGGTAAAGTTAGACATAGGATATAGAATAGGCATCTTTCAAGCTAGAAGGAAGACGATAAACTAGGGAAACTTCTGAAACTTTTGTGGCCCTTTCCTCTGTGACATTGCCTTGAACACCTCAGCAACTTCTAGAAGAATCTTAAGATTCTTCTAGAATCTTAAAATTTAAGATTTAAATTTTAAATCTGTAGGAGAGAAAATCTGGCCCAGATTGGTAGAGATGTCTCCTGCTAGGTCAGTCAGCCATGGCCTGGAGTTAGAGCCATGGTATACAGACTTGCTCTTTGGTGGCCCACTCCTATATATTAGGGTATTCCTGAAGAAAAGGAAATTGTGTGTTAGCTGGGGAATCAGACTGACTGGTACTCACTGTGGGTGAGGGGTGAGGAGGAAGAAGAGGAGAGTTTTGTTTTGGACAAGCTGGGTGGGGTGTGGTGTGGGAGGTGGCACATCAAGTTGGGATGACCTTCAGGGGTCACAGGACTAAAGAGAGGCAAATGTGAACTTTTCACATGGATTAATAGTTAAAGCTTTTTAAGGAGATTTGTTTAGGGAAAGAGAACAGGGTAAGAAGAAACTGTACAAGACTGGAAAAACCTTAGCCATCATCTAGTCCAATACTTCCATTTTATTTAATTTCCACTTATTTATTTTTATGGAGGTGTAACATACACATAGGAAAGTGCACACATCTTAAGTGTACAGCACAAGGAAAGTTTACACATGTATGCACCTTTGTAACAAACACCCAGAACAAGATTCAGAGCATTTCTAGTAGCCCAGAAGGCTCCCTTTCTTGGCCAAAACCTCCACCATTTATACCAGCATTCATTACTATTCTGACTTCTTTCACCTTAGAGTATTTTTGCTATTCTTGAACTTCTTATATGCCATTTATTATATGTTGTTTTGATGCTGGCTTCTTTTACTCAGCAGTATATCTATGAGATTTATCCATGTTCTTTTATGAAACAGAAGATGTTTTTTTTTCCTGCTGTTTAGTAATCTATTATCCATATCTACCTACCTACCTACCTACCTACCTACCTACCTATCTACCTACTTGTCTATCTATCCATTCATCCTGCAATTTATCCATTATCCTATTGATAGACATTTAAATTTTTCAAGTTTTTGGCCATTATGTATAAAATTGTTATGAACTTTCTTGTACATGTCTTTTGGCAATATATGCACAAATTTCCCTTGGGTATATACTGAGGAATATAAATACATATAAGTTGAGTAGATATTTCCGGTTTTCCAAAGTGATTGTAGCATTTTATACTTTCCCCAGCAATATAAGGGAGTTCTGATTGCTTCATCTCCTCACTAAATTTTTGGTGATTTTTAACTTTAGTCATTCTACAGGATGTGTAGTGGTATCTCATGGTTTTAATTTGCATATCCCATATGAGTAGTGATATTGAGCACATTTTCATCTGTTTTTTGGCCATTTGGATTTGTGTGTGTGTGTGTGTGTGTGTTAAATGCATGTTCAAGTATTTTGCCCTCTATTACTGTTTTTTTTAAATTGCTTTTGGGAAGTCTGAATAGAAGTCCTTAGGCAAATACATATTTTGTGAATATCTTCCCTCTATCTGTGGCTTGTTAATAATATTTTTGGTAGACACAAATTTTAATTTTTAATTACCAATTGTTTATTTTATAGTTAGTTCCTTTTCTGCCCCATTTAAAAAATATTTGCCTACCCCAAACTACTACACTCATTTTGGAAATGAAAACACAAAGCAAAACAAAACAAAAAACAGCATCAAAGAGGGAGAATGACTCAAGGTTAAAGAGGAAGTGACAAAGCCTGGGCAAGAACCCAAGCCCTCCTAGTCCCATGCTTTTCTCACTGGGAATCCACATGAACCGGCTCCTCTCCATCCACAGAGGTGCTGAAAGCAGCAACAATTCTCTTTCCCATCACGTAGCAAGCCATAATTTCCTACCCCACAGTCAGAGGAAAGGCACTGTTAGAAGACCTGCTCCAAGTGCAGTAAGAGCCTTGAAAATATTCCTTCTCTTTGACCCACTTGTTTCTCCTCTAGGAATCTAAAACTTAAAGTTTTGTGTACACAGATGTTCACTGCAATGTTATTTTTAATGTTGAAAGAAAACAACTCTTTACCAACAATGGATAGGCTAATTAAATTGTGGTATATCTGTAACATTGGACAGTATAGCTGCATAATATTCAGTTTAAGATACTTTTGAAAAATATTTGATAATCTGAAAATGAGAACAATGTAATATATATTTTTCATTTAAAAATTAACTTTATTGAGGTACAATTTACATACAACCAAATGCATCTACTTTAACTGTATATTTTAATGTTTATTTTTTAAAGTAAACTTTATTGGGGTATAATTTACATTCAACAAAATTTATCAATTTTACATGTACAATTAGATGAGTTTAAACAAATGTATATAATCATGTAACCACCACTACAACCATGATGCAGAAGATTTCCATCACCTCTCCAGATTCCCTCATGCTCCTTTGCACTCACTCCCCTTTCCCTACCCAGGACCCAGGCCATCATTGATCTGTTTTCTGTCACTCTAGATTAAGTCCCTTCTTCTAAAATTGCATATAAATGGAACAATACCATATACCGCCTTTTCAGTATAGCTTCTGTCACTCACCATAATTGTTTTTTTTTAAAGATTTATTTTATTTATTTCCCCACCCCCTCATTGTTTGCACTTGCTGTGTCTGTTCATCTTCCTTGTTTCTTTAGGAGGCACCGGGAACTGAACCCGGGACCTCTGATGTGAGAGGGAGGCACCTAATCGCTTGAGCCACCTCCATTCCCCACTTTGTTGTGTCTCTCATTATGTTTTACATCTTGTGTCATCTTGTTGCATCAGCTTGCTGCAGCTGCCCATTGCGCCAGCTCACTGTCTTCTTTAGGAGGCACCGGGAATCCAACCAGGGACCTCCCGTGTGGTAGGCAGGAGCTCAATTGCTTGAGCCACATCTGCTTCCCTGTAGTTGTTTTTTGATTCACCCATGTTGTTGCCTGCATCGGTGGTACCTTTTTATTGCTATATAGTATTCTATTAAATGAATACACCAAGTTTGTATGTCATTCTCCTGTTGTTGGGCATTTGGCTGGTTCTGATTTTGGATTAAGATGAGTAGAGCTGCTTTGAACATTTGGTTATATGTTTTTGTGTGGACTCATGTTTTCATTTCTCTTGGATAACTACCTAGGAGTAGAATTGTCAGGTTGTATAGTAGGTTTAACTTTATAAGAACCTGCCAAACTGTTTTCCAAAGTAGCTGCACCATTTTATATCCCCCCCAGAAATATATGAGAGTTCCAGTTATTCTACATCCTCACTAGTACTCAGAAGTGCCAGTTTTGTTTTTTTTAAGTCAGGATTTTTTTTCTTTTAATTTCAGCTTTTCTAACGGATATGTAGTGGTATTTCATGTTTTACAAAAACAGATTTACTGATATATAATTTATGTACCAAAAAGTTCACCTGTTTAAAGTAAACAATTCAGTGGTTTTTAGTATATTTACATAGTTGTGCAACCAGTACCATAATCTAATTTTAGAACATTTGATCTCTTCAAAAAGAAATCTTATACTCATTAGCACTCACTCTCCATGACCCCATGCAGTATAATGTTAAGTGGGAAAAGAGCAAAACAAAAAGCATCATTCAAATATTGTAAAAAGTATACATTCATGGACAAAAGACTAGAAGGAAATACACCAAACAAACCTTAGGTGTATTTTGGTTGGTGGCATTTATAAGTAGGCTTATTTTCTCTCTGCTTTATTTTATTTTTTTGGAATTTCAAAATTCCCCACAGTGAGCATCTATTACCCTTGTAATTTTTAAAAAGTCATTATTTGTATGTAAAAAGAAAAAAAAAAAGAGATTTCTTCAGGCTATACCAATTGAAGCAGGCAGCACCATACCAGCTACTTTCAATCTTTATTTTCAGTATGAATTCTTTTGGGAAGAGAGCTTGTAAAATCTTATTCTTCTGGGTTTCTGCAATGAGTTGGCTGCTTGCAATGTTTACATGAACTGCCTGGGGGAGTCCTGTAAGCTAGTCTATGAGGTGGTTTCTCTATTGACAGGCTGCTGAATGCCTAGAAAATGTGCTCTGGAAGTCGACTCGATGCATACACGTTGTTTTGTGATATATCAGCAGAACAGAGGTTGCTATTTGCTTGGAATCTCATTTTCCTAGTTTGTGAAGTATGCTTGTGACTGGCTATGCATGTGTATGTGCATTTGTACATTTGTATAAGTGTGAAACATACTTTTACATAGTAAGTTATTGTGGTTTAGAGGACTAAGTGTATTGGCCCTCTAGTTCTAGTTTAATGACCATTGTGCAGTTTG
Organism: Cabassous unicinctus; assembly: GCA_029593785.1. Lineage (NCBI taxonomy): Eukaryota > Metazoa > Chordata > Mammalia > Cingulata > Chlamyphoridae > Cabassous > Cabassous unicinctus. Next base: position 38,640 of record JAQZBX010011493.1, read on the forward strand.
AGTTAGCATAAGTCAAATACTCATTCCTTTAATTACATTTTCCTCTTGATTCATAGAGAGAACACTAGCCTCCATCTCAATACAGGTCTATGGAAATGAATTAAATCACATCTGTGCTTCGAACAAAAAATATGCTTTGCTTGGAATTTGCACATTATTTCACATCTCAAAGGTCACTTTCTAGGGGTGAAACTGAGCTGATATTAACCATTTTCCAGAGGAAGCAGCAGCCTCGGGAGGACATTCTGAGTTAGGGATTGATTGCAATGAAACAAAACATTCTTAGGCTAGCTCAAAGACTGTATACTGTAAGCCTTGATCAAATAGGGACAAATAAAAAGAGGCAAGGCTTGAGACAGTTTCTCTTTGGCTCAGACCTTATGATCGCTTGTCCTTGTATATTTCCATATCTCTTCCAGGCTCTTCTTTGCAAACTGGATACTTCTGCTTATGCCTGGTATATTAGTCAGCCAAAGGGGTGCTGATGAAAAGTACCAGAAATCTGTTGGCTTTTATAAAGGGTATTTATTTGGGGTAGAAGCTTATAGTCACCAGGCCATAAAGGCTAAGTTACTTCCCTCACCAAAGTCTGTTGCCACGTGTTGGAGCAAGATGGCCGCCGGTCTCTGCGAGGGTTCAGCCTTCCTCTTCCTCCTAAGGCTCCGTGGTCCCAGCTTCTTCCATTCTCAGCTGTAGGTTAGCATAAGGCTTGTCTCTCGCCCTGTGGCTTCTGTCCAGGTTTGCTCAGCTGTTCAGGGCTCTGGTCTCTTCAGTTGCAAACTATCAGGCGAATGGCTTGGCTCTTTCCCTGGGGCTCTAGCATCCAAAACTGAACTCTCTGTGTTCTCCTTCTTTGTGTGTTTACTTCTGTGTGAGAGTCTGTTTTATCCCCACCAAGGGGGTGGGAACTCAAACCTGCATGCCCTAATGACGTGATCAAATAAAAGCCCTAATCTTGATTTAATAAAGTAAAAGTGAAACTTCTGAATCTAATATAATCTAATACGCCCAGAAGAACAGACCAGTTTAAAAACACAATCCAATATCTATTTTTGGAATTCATAAAGAATATCAAACTGCTACACCTGCTTTCTGCTATCTCATTACTTCAGCTTGAGCATAGCTTTGCTCCATATATGGTGTTGGCTGTGGCCTTGCTTCTACATGACATCTAGTTTAACTTTCTATTCTAAAGGATTCATTTCCCTGGAGAGGAATCTGATTGGGCCAGCTTGGGTGAAGTTTCCTATCAGGTGTAGTTGAAGTGAGGTCATATGTACAAACATGGCCACATGGCCCATCTCTTTAGCACAGGCTTAATGATGGTGGCAGGTTACTTCTGCAAGGGTAGAAGAAATGCCCCCTCTCTGCTTTTTGGCCAATTGTCATGATGGAGATACAAATGAAGAAAGTAATACGTTCAGTAGCTGGGGTAGGCAATCTCTAAGATGGTCACACAATGACCTCTGCCTCCTGGTATTTATGCCCTTGTGTAATACCTTCCCTTTGAGTAGGTGGGCTAGACCTAGTGATTCATTCCTAATGAGTAGAATACAACAAAAGTGATGGGATGTCACTTCCAACTTAGGTTACAAAAAGACTGTGACTTCCAGCTTTTGTGCCCTTTCTTACTTTCTCACGTGTTTGCTCTGATGATGCCAGCTACCATGTAATGAGCGGCCCCCTATGGTGAAGTCCACATGGAAAAGACCTGGGGGAGGCCTTTAGCCTACAGCCAGCCAGGAACTGAGGCCCTCAGTTCAATAGCCTATGAGAAACTGAATCCCGCCAATAACCACGTGAGTCACCTTGGGAGGCACATACTCCTTGTGTATGTAGTGCCTTGAGATGACTGCAACCCTATCCAACACCTTCTCTGCAGCCTGTGAGAGACCCTGAGAAGTACCCAACTAAGCTACCCCTGGATACCTGACCCACAAAAACAGTGTTTGTTGCTTTAAATCAATAAGTTTTGGGATAATCTGTTACACAGCAATAGATAACAAATACATGCTCCCTTAAATAATTCTGTTTTTAAACACAGGAACCAGACTCAACTTAAAACGATTGTAAGAGGTGATGTGTTTGACAGTGATGCCACTAAAGACCCAAGGAGCTATTCTGGAGAAATTGTTTTGACCAAAGTATCAGTCTCCTCCAGCATAGTAGCAATTTCTCCCAGGTGGCCAGCTGAACAGGAGAAGTCAGAGTCTAACAGTGACAGTATAAATATATAAAATGCAAACAGGGACTATTTCATTTTGGAATACCCTAAAGAGCAGGAAAATGTTTCAGTGGTGCTCTAATACACAAAATAGAGGGTTGTACATGGTAAATTCTACATCCTTTTCCTCCAAATGACAATGAAGCTGAGTATGGGTCAGCAAGATGCCAAGCCTCTGTGGCAGGTGCCCCAGCAAGCTAGTATGGACCATGGTTGCAGTCTTCTGGAACATCCTTGGGATAATGGATCAGCCTTGTTTGGGCATGGGAGTCTGTTATATCTCAGAGTATCATTCAAGGCATGATTAGGGTTCAGAGATCTGGAGAGCATTTGAGTGAACCAGTCACTTCCCCAAACTCCTTTTTACGGGGAAGGAATTTCAGGAGGTTTCAACGAACCAGATTCCGCCGGTCTACCAGAGAGTTCTTTTGTTTGGGAATAGGCCCAAGAACAGAGAATGTCTTTGTGGCTAGATTCCTAGTTTCTTGCTGCTTCTGTTTTCAGACCAGAGTTTCCCTTAAGCATCCCTGAATACCAAGAAAATAATGATTGGGCTCCCCACTTCTTGTCCTGGCTTGAGACAACCAGTCTCTATGGTGGCCCGAGCTTCTGCAAAGCTCATGTATCTAACTCCTTTCTCTTACACCCCTCATCCACCTCATGCCAGATGTTCCCTGTTCTTAGCCTGTGCCCTCCTATAGGTCTACAGGTTGCGTTCCAATGACAATATACCTTTAAAATATTTAAGCACAGTTTTATTGACCCAAATGCCCTGTCCTTACAGAAAGAATCATGAAAAAAATTGCACAATACAGGAGTGACTTTTCCTTTGTTATTTCACAAATCAGAGTTCCTTAGGCTGCTGTATGTAACATTTAGCCTGGGAGGCTGGTCCTAGCGGAAGAACAGCAGGGAAATCTCCCATTCCCTGTCACACATCCTCCCACCCAGAATTTAGCTGGGTCAAGGGACAAGCTGTGATGGACACTGAGCTGACAAGACAGGGCAGAGTCCAGCCCAGCTTGCAGCCAGGTCTGCTCCGGATGCAGGGGAGGAGGTGTTATTAGCCTCATTACATGGACAAGGCTATTAATGGACAAGTGTGCTCTTGGAGGGGTGGCAGGTGAGAGAGGAAAGAGAATTGAGAAAAGGGACAGCTATTGTGTCTGATTCTCAAGGTTACCTGTTGAGATGGGCTTGCAGCTCCCTTATGTCCTGGAAAAGCAATTCCTTTCCAATAGCTTTATAATAAAGAAGAAAGATCCTTTTGTTAACAATGCCTTGTATTTATCTCCTGTCTTTCTCCAGAGAAGCTGCAAGTGTTTCAGAGATTTTATCTTTATAAAAGCTTGATGAGTAGGTCAGGAGACTTTAGGGTGAACCCAGCGCCTCTGTCCCTAATCCAATCACTTTGCCTGCAGTCCTCTGACTTCTTTCTAGTGATGATGATGAACACGAGTGGGTGCGGGATCACCCTTGCAATGGGCACCATATCACAGGGTGTCGAAAAACACACTTCCACCCAGGACTCCTCAGGGTCTCTTGCTCACTAGTGACCCATCCCTCAGTTTAGTCAGGGCTCTTGGTGACCAGAAGCAGAATCTCACCCTCGCTATCTTAAATTAAGGGGACCTTGTTCAAAGGAATTGAGAGGGGAAGCGGGTGTGGCTCAGTGGATAGAGCCCCCGTTTACCATATGGGAGGCCCGGGTTCGCGCCCCGAGGCCTCCTTGTGAGGGCACGCCGGCCTGAGCGGTGCGGTGGGCTGATGCAGCAACCTCACGGCAGGAAGCGGCTGTGGCGCAATGGATAGCGCACCCGTTTACCATATGAGAGGCCCCGGGTTCGC
>JAQZBX010011494.1:0-42610 GCA_029593785.1 Cabassous unicinctus
AAAAAAAAAAAAAAATGTTGATACCCAAACCCCCGCCCCCCAGCCCATTAAAATCATCATCTCTAGAGCTGGGGCCCAAGCGCAGTTATCACTACAAAGCACCCAAGTGCTTTTGTTCTTAATTTGCCTTTGCACCATGTTTTAAGTGTAAAATTCAGTGGCAGTAGTTAAATTTGCAATGTTGTGCTACCATCACCACCATCCATTACCAAATCATTTCCATTACCCCAGACAGAAACTCTATACCCATTAAGCAATAATGCCCCTTTGCCCCAGGTAATTTTAATGTGTAGCCAAGGTTGAAAGTCACTGCTTCAAGTCTGGATAAAATGCCAAAAGGGAAGAGAGAAGTCAAATAAATGAGAACACCTGACTATTAAATTTAAGCATCACAGTAATCCCTACTCACAGACAGTATCCTTTCCATAGCCTCTTTCCCTGTGTTGGGAGTCCAGGATGAGCTCTTTGTATGGGGGTACCTGGGCCCCTGAGCTGTCAGCACAGATACCATAGGAAGGGCATCAGCAACTTATAATCCAGTGAGGGTGTGTCCTCACATCAGAACACAGCTCAAGGACACAGGTGGTAGGAGCCAGTGCAGGCCCATGCCAAGCTCTCCTTATGACTGTAAAAGTAGACGGCAAAGGAGGAGTGCATGGCACTCATTGCCAGCCTTCGATCCTGTGGCAGTATGGGGGTATAAGCATGGCGGAGGTTCTGTAGTCAGGGGAGCCTATGTTTGAATCCTGGCTCTGTCACTTTCTAAGAGACCATAAGCAAGTCCTTTCATCTCTATGGGCCTCAATTTCCTTATCTGCAAAGTGAATTAGGATGCTTTTCAATTTCCTTATCTGCAAAGTGAATTAGGATGCTTTTCTTTAAAGACTAAGAACGATATTGTATATAGTTTCTGGCACATACTAGATACTCAATTAAAAACAGCTAATACTAATATCATTACTACTGAATAAATAAATCAACCTGAAGTAGTCTCCAAAATTGTATTCCATAACCAAACTATGAAATGAAAACAAAAATGGGAAATACATGTGGCAGACAACCAGTTTCCTATCTCATAAACCAGGAAGAAATATTATTTACACTTCCAATGCCAACTAAAAGCCAGCCTGACTAAACCTAGGTGTCAATTTATTCACTCAGTTGTGCCTCTCAGCAAATATATGGCTTGGACTTCAATAGGCATCAGGTCCCACCTTTCCTCTACTCAGTCTTTATCAAATGAAAGAACAGCAAAGCTGAAAGGAGGCCTTTGGAGGTCACATAACCATCTCCCCCACTGTGCAAGTAAACGAGGAAGCCAAGGCTTTCCAAGGGCCACAAGACTCATCAGCAGCATCTCCATCCCCAAGGAGATGGTTGATTTTAATTAAACTAAGAAGTCAGTGGTCAGAATCAAACTATAAACCCAACTCTAATTAATGAACTTACCAACACTTCTTCTCCTAAGGCAGGTAGTATAGAAATTAAATGCCTTGCTATGCATGTGTCAGGGACAGAACTAGAGCCAGATTCAAAGTCAGGTCTCTGGGATTCAGAGTACTGGATGCAGAATACAGGAAATGGAGCAGGAGGCTCCGGCTCCACCACTACCTCAGACCCTCAGATAACTAATGCCCTTCATGTCTCTAAGCCTCAGGTTACCTTTTTCTAATGGAAATGATACAACCTGCCTTCCTCAAGACTATTGAAGAATTAATGGAATGGTGACCATGGAAACAATATGCAAACACCTAACTGGTAGATAAATATTAGGGATTTGTTCCAATCTGATCTTGAGATACTCACACGTTGCTTCCAGATACAAATGCATACACATCTATTGATAGAAGGTTTGCACGCATTAGCCATTTGGGCCAAGTGCCAAATGGCTGAGTATTAAAACCATTATTAAGCCAAAGCTGAGGGTGAAATCCGTTATCAATTGAACTTCCATGACACAAGAAAAAATGTGTTGAAGATAATTTATTATTGATGCCACTGTACATGATTTTGAAGGATTTCCTGATCACTAAACGTTGAAGAAACAAAGTTGATATTCTGCTTTTAATTTATCTTCAGAAAAAGTGAAGAATGGTTAAGCAGGCCTTTTCTTGAAAGACTTGTGGCCTTAAATACATTTAAATAACTAAAAATTTTAATAGCATACATAAGAAAAAATGCAAATGGATCAGAGATCTGAATGTTAAAAACTATAAAGGTATTAGAAGATAACATGAGTGAACTCCTATAAAATATAATGTTTTCGTTTCCTGGCAGCTCAAGCAAATACCATGCAATGGGTCAGCTTAAACAATGAGAATTTATTAGCCCACGGTTTTGAGGTTAAGAGAAAGTTCAAATCAAGGTGCCATCAGGTGATGCTTTCTTCCCGAAGACTGGGGTTCTGGAGTTGGCTGCCAATGAACCAAAGTCCTTGGCTTTTCTGTCACATGGCAGTACACGTGATGGCCTCCCTTGGCCTCTCCATTCTCTTCTGGGTTCCACTGAATTTCAGTTTCTTTCTTCCCATGGCTTTCTCTCTATCTGTCTGAATTTCATTCTGCTTATACAGGACTGCAGTAGTCGGATTCAGACCCATCCTGATTGAGTTTAGCCATACCTAAACTGAAGTAATCTCTTCAAAAGGTCCTACTTACAATGGGTTCACACCCACAGGAATGAATTAAGTATCAGAACATGTTTTTTCTGGGGGACATACAGCTCCAAAGCACCACATACGGGTAGAAGAAAAGGCTTTCTAACAATGATTAAAAAGTCAGAAGTAATAAAAGAAAAGATTATTAAATTTAGCTATATAAATATGAAAACTTATGCAAAGCAAAGAAGGAAAAAACACTATAGGCAAGGTTAAAAAGATAACACAGTGTGAGAAAGTATTTGCAATATACCCTATAGATAAGGAGTTACTACCCCTAATTTACAGACTTGTTTTTAATTAAGGGGAAAAAATTTAATCCCATGGGGGGGGGGAAATGGACAAAAGACATGAGCAGACAATTCACAAAAATGGAATTCATAAAATTAATAAATACGGTCCTTAAACATGTAAAAAGATATTCAACTTTACTCATAACAAGATATACACAAATTAGAATTAAACCGACATACCATTTCTCATCCATCAGACTAGCAACAATTCAAAAGAATGACAGTACAGTCTGTGGTTAAGATTGATAGTGGGACACCCCCATGGAAAGGAATTTGGCACTACCTAAGAAAACATTTACCATTGACCCAGCATTTCCATTTCAAGAAATATATCCAGAAGATATACCTCCAATAATATGAAAATGCATATGCATAACATTATTCATTGCAGGAAACTATCCAGATGTTCAAGCATAGTACAGTGATTATAAAAATAAGAATAATAAAATAAGAATCAAAAAGAAAACTACAAAAGAGCATATATAGCATGCTACCTTTGGGGTTAGAGAGAAGAGGAGATATGAAAACATACATATATCAGATTTAAAAAGAAACACAGGAAGGTAACCGAGAAAACAATGAGGTGAGTTACCTATAAGGGGTATAGGGAGTAGCAGGGTGTTAGGAATATTGGAGAGACTGTCACTTCTTTGAGTATACCTTCTTGTAGAGTTTTGACATTGGAATTCATGTTAATGTTTTTCATATTCAAAAAACAAAAGTAAATGGATAAGGATGGGAAGGAAGGGAAACTAAAACTTGAAAGTAAACAGAAACAAACCTAACTATATTTCAAATGAACAACACGATACCAGGGTGGGGGATGGGGAAAGGAGACATAAAAAGAAAATAGAAATACAGGTAATTCATAAACACAGTATTTGACAATATAACCTCAGTCTTGGGCAGAGTTTATGCTGAAGGAGGAGGCACTTCAAGTAAACCCTGAACTGCTTTTGGTAGGTGTGTTTTGTGTGGTGGCATGGACAAAAATAATAATAGCATAATAATAGTGTGCGTGTGTCACGCATCCCTCCTCTGTCCCAGGCACAGATTTCTCCAAGGACACCAGCAAACCAGATGTGCCAGTCAGAGGTATAGCAACCTTTTCCCATCACACGCCAGCTGCCAGTGGGTGCAAGCAAAGCTCTGCTAAATACCAAGTAAAGGAAATGGAAGTGGATGACGTCTGTAATGGAATCAAATGGCTCTATAATGAAGATAATGCATCAGAAAATGTGGATTCTGTGTGTGGCACTGATTTACCAAGGCAAGACTGACATGCTTCCCCTTGCGTACCTTTGCAGTGCATTGCTGTCATGTACTTTCAACAAGTGTTACCTTCGACGGTAAACTCGCGTAGACTACTCTGAGAAAGGGAATATGCAAAACCAGGAAAGCGGCTATATAAGGATATAAATCGTAACAGGCTGAATTGAAGTGAGCCAGAAAAAAACAACTGTTGTTTACTTGTGTGGCTAATTATAATTTAACATTATTTAAGCAATTAAAGACCAAAAAAGAATAAAAACTTCAAGACTTACATCCACATATTTACATTTATATATTATGTATCTAAAATATATATATTAGTATTAAAAATTCTAAAGACCCACATCCACACAACCCCATATTACATGTATATATTATGGATGGCTAGATGGATGTGTATATATGTGTGTATATATACATTCCCTGGCTCTGGTGTATAAGCAAAGGCGCCCCAATAGCAATGAGCATCCCTAACAACTCAGAACTGTTCACCACCAAGAAGAACCAGAACATATCAAAGAAATGGTTGAGTACAGGGCTAGGACAGGGAAGACACAAGATGAAACTAGAACTTCGTATTCTGGCAAGAAAGTGCTAACAACAACAAAATGATGGGGGCAGGTCACAATGATATAAGGGTCAGATTGGAGGGGATTCCACTGGCCCAAACTGGGACAATTTGAACATAAAAATAATTAAATAATAGTCATGAATTATAAAAGATTGAAATGGAAATCAGAAATCCGATGCCTATATTACAGAGGGGTCGGGGAGCGAGACGGAAGAGAAGGGATGGGTTCTTGCTGAGAGTAGAAAGCAGAATACTGAATGATAAATGTAGTGCTAAAGATGGAAAATCATCATTTTTGCAATGACCATAGTAAAAATTAATTTAGATAAGAATTTACAGGAAAATTTTGATGAAGAGAAAGAATATAGTACTCTCCCCATGTACTGTTTAATAACTGCAAGAGAAAAAAAAGTAAACTATATAGTAGAGAAAGTGGCTGACGCTTTGACTAGGTAATCAAAATTAACATCACCAATGAGAGGCAGGTGGACAACGTGAACCTCCAGATGTAATGCCCTGAAAAGGACACAACATCATGTATGCAGTATTCTGGAAGAAAATGCATAATTTGAATCTAAACATGAAAAAAACAATTGATTAAAAAAGGGGAATATTAAATTTTTTTAAAAGGGGTGGATATATACTTCAAACATGTCCATGACATAAAAGATAAAGCTATGGAAATGTTTCAGACTAAAGGAAACAATTTTAGTCTGGTGGACAGCTGAAAGCAATATACCAGAAATGAGATCATTTTTACAATGCAGATTTATTAGCTGAGGCTGTGAAAATGGCCAAATCAAGGCATCATCAGGCAATGCTTTCTTCCTGAAGACCAGCTGCTGGCAATCCTGGACTCCTCTGTCACATGGCAAGGCACATGGCAGCATCTGCTGGTCTCTTCCTTCTCCTCTGGGTTTCGGTGCTTCAGCTTCTTGTTTCTGTGGCTTTGTCTCTCAATTCATCTGAATTTTATTCCCTTTTAAAGGACTCCAGTAAAAGGAGTAAGATCCACCCTAGGCCATGCATTACCAAAGTTACCTAATTAAAAGGCCCTTTCCTGAAGGAAACTAATCACAAGGTCCCACCTTCAATAGGTCCACACCCATACGAATGGATTAACTTGAAGAACACAATTTTCTGGGGTCCATTCAACTTCAAACCATCACAGACACTAAAGAGATTTGACACTAAATGCAATACCTGATCCTAGGCTGGATTCCAAGCTGGAGGAGGAAAAACGCTATAAAGAATATGACTGAGGCAACTTACAAAAAAGGAGTATGGACAGTAGATTATTGGATCAAAGTTAAATATACTGAAGTTGACAATTATACTGTGGATATCAAAAAATTTATCCTTAGTCTTAGGAAATACAGTAATATTTAGGGGTAGAGGGCAATGATGGTTGCAACTTAACTCTCAAATGGCTCAGGAAATTTTATATGTAAACAGAGGGTGGGAAGGAGGGAGGAAAGAAGAGAGAAAGAAGGAGGGGAGAACAATTAAGCAAATGGAATAAAATGTTAATCACAGGTGAATCTGGATAAAAGGCATATGGATATTATTTGAACTACTCTTATTCTTTCTACTTTTTAAAAAATCATTTCCAATAAGTTAAAGAAAGAAATAATTGGGAAGCGGATGTGGCTCAAGCAACTGAGCTCCTACCTACCACACGGGAGGTCTCAGGTTCGGTTCCCGGTGCCTCCTAAAGAGAAGATGAGCAGACACAGACAGCACACAGCGAATGGACACAGAGAGCAGACAGCCAGCGCAAATAACGGGTGGAGGGGGGGCAGGGGTAAATAAATAAAATAAATCTTTAGGAAAAAAAAAAAAGAATCACCAAAAAAGAGAAGGGAAAATACGTAGTAATCGAGAATTAGCTCTATTTTCTAACAGCATTTGAAAGTAATAAATAAATTAAGTCCAAACTATTTAATTCCATATTATACATAAGAACAAATAAGAATATGTAAATAGAATTCTGTATATTTTAATTTCTTAACATGGAAAAAGATTCCATGATTTCTTCTTCTAAAGTTCCTCGGGGGAACAACACCTCACATGTCCCAAGGCCACAGTGGATAAGTAACCAGAGCCACAATTACAAAATTTGTAGGTCAGTTCAAGCCTCTGAAATTCCAATTTGCAACGTTTGCAACCCGAGTACTGTTTCCCTTCTAGAAAGAGCAGTTTAGAGCTGGAAGATGAGCTATATCTTCCAAGGTAATAGCTAGTATCAATTTTTTAAAATCTATTAGCAGTGGCCTTAGAGGTTAAATGTTACCAAGTGGTTTGGGGGGAGGAAGGGAGCACACTCGCTAATCAAAATATGGACTAGGTAAAGTGTGCTGCCTCCCACTACACATTTGAACTTCCCAGCTGACGGAAAAATTAGTGAATCAGGAATCGAAGCCACTTTCCTAAAAAAAGTTAGGAGAGGAAAGAAAAAAAAAAGATTTAAAGGTTAGACATTATGAGGTCAAGAACCATCAACTGAATGGAACTTGAAGTTTAAACAGAAACCAGTAAAATAGAATTGGGAAGGCAGCAAACTCTCAACCCTCTGACTACAAAACAGGCTATGCTAACTGACTCCTCTCTCTCTCTCTCTCTCTCCATATATGTGTGTGTGTGTGTGTGTGTGTGTAGAAATAAAATTTATATATATAAATATATTTTATATATATTATATACATATATAGAAATATATATAAAATTCAAAAGTATACCACAGTCAAATATGAGGTATTAGTCCCTTCCAAAAAGCATTAAAATATAAAGGTCAGTTAGTTTAAATGGTATTTTATTGCACATACTTTTAAAGATCTTGAACAATTAAAGCAATAAAATAGATTGCTTTATATCATTTTTAAAAGTTCTTAGAAGCATAAAAAGGCACATTCCAATGTAAAAATGTTAATCCTTTCTCTTCCTTTGCATAACATTTATTTCATGGTCCCACAGAACCTTTTCAGTAGGGATTCTGGTGTATCCGTGTTATTTAGGAAAGTTTCATGGTCACCCACCAGCTTTCACTCAGGGATTGAAAGCTCAAAAGTACAGACCAGCAAGTGAGATGGTAAGCAAGACACAGATCAAAAAACACTGCATGAAGAAGATAAATGGTTTTTAACTATGAGGAGCTTAAAAATAAGACTGACGCTCTGATCCCATTCAAAAACATAGTGATTCAATTGAGCAGCATAAGACAGAGCTGTTTGTTTGTTTGTTTGTTTGTTTTTAAGTTCCTCTGGAAATTCTATTAGGTGGTCAAGTCTGAAAACCACTGGATTTGATCATTCTAAACTATTTACTCTTTAGCAGCTCTTAAATCCTAAGAAAGTTTCAAAATTCTTCTGTTATACAGTACCCTTAGGTTGACACTGATATCATCCTTTTATTTCTTTCCCTGGCTCAGTTTCCACCAAAAACAAAATTAAAAAGGCAAAAATGGGTGGAGCAGGTGGAGCTCAGTGGTTGAACACCTGCTTCACATATACTAGGTCCCTGGTTCAATCACCGGTACCTCTAAAAAAAAAAAGGCAAAAATGACGAACCACTTTTGCTAGTCTATAGAAAAAAAATTAATAAACCTTAAAGCACTTTGCATATGTGAATATCAGTTTTATCAACTACTTTACATAGTGTATGAAACTATTTCTTAATGTTTCAAGGTATTGCTCTCCTACCAACTAGTCCATAAACAGTTTAAGGCTCTAAAAATTGCCTCAACCTTTTTTTCCCCACCAAAGTACCTGGCAACTGGTACCTATTGTGTGAATTGTACTTGCTCACAGAATTCTAGGTCTCATGATAGAAAGAACACTTTGGGGGTCATACGCCACCCCCCCCACACCACCACCACCACCACCACCCTCATGTAGAAAAGAGCTCATCACCCCATTTCACGAGCAGGTCTAATGAGGCTGCAGAGGCTCCTGATGTGAGCTCAGTCACGCTGGGCTCTCCTGAAGAGCCTCAAGGCCCGCTGTGGTACACCTCCCCGACTTTGAAGGTCCGATGCTTTCCTGCTGACTGTATTTCCTGTTCCAGTTCACCTGGGTGTCCTGAGACAACTGGAGTTTCCTACCCAGGCCTCGGTTCACTAATTTCTAACAAAACTCAGAGCCTGCAGCAAGTCACCTGAGGCAGTAAATGAATGAGAAGCACACAGATTTTGAAGTCAACACATGATTAAGTCACTTAAATCGACTGTTGCTTTGAGCATGACACTTAGTGTCATTAAGCCTCCATATCCTCATCTGCAAAGAAGGAAGAATAATTTCGTGAGATTTAAAGAATTTTGTTGATTCAGTTAAATATCTAAGCCCCTAGATATTTTGTACCTTGTCTTTGTCCAATACAAGGGAAAAGTAGGTATATTTAAGGCTCCAGCCCTCAGAGGGCTCACAGACCAACAGAGGGCTCTTACAGGTTGAAAACTGTGGTTCTAAGTAGCAAATGTGGGAACTGGGAGGAAATATTTAAGATCCTATGCCCTATTTAGACTACTTAAATTAATAATATGTGGAAAGTCAACAAAGATTTCAGATAAGAGAAATGAAACACATTTTGGTATATCATCTATGAAGAGGAATAAGTTCAATATAATTCAGTATTGAAACACTGAGCTTATCATAGAAGAAGGAGCAGAGGATATTAATCACAAACAAATTAGTGAAATGAACTGCAGGATGGATACTACCTGGAGGCTTCTGAAAGTTACTGAGGCTGATGTTTACAGTGGTTCATGGGTCATCATTCCCACTTAAAGGACAGAAAATGAAATAGATGCCTAGAAATATCTGTCTGCTCCCAAAGCCCATGGATTTAATGTTTATGCAATGAAAAAAAAAAGGAAAAGAAAAGTTGTGGAGATCATCTTCTCCAATAACCTCATTTTAGAGATACAGGAATAAAGAGGGTTAAAGAAACCTGCCCAAGATTACAAAACAAGAAGGAGACAGCACATACCATGGATACTCTTAAGTCTTTTTCCATTAGGAAATCCTCACATAATTCCACTCAACTTTATGGTATCACCCATGAAATAAAATGGAAGACTTTGAAAATATATTTCAACAACTACAGTGAAGAAACAGAGATCTTTTTATTTTGACACAAAATATAAAGATTTCATGGACATATGAGAACAGTAACGGTAGCACAATATATTTACCACTATTTGATTTTTTTCAAAGAAGGACACACCCAAAAGCAAAGTTATTTGATCTTTACAAAAAAAAAAAAAGTGAGGGTAGGAGAAAGAAATAGGTTATTTTATTAAGTTTGCTTTGCAATCTTCATTATATGGGTGGCATTAATTACACAAGCCGGCTTCTATAAAGAGATGAAAAGGCAGAAGCAGAGCAAAGACAGGTGGTAGAAAAAAAAAAAATTATCAACATCAACGGACCAAGAATGAGAGAAAAAGTAGGCTTTGGAGCATCCCAGCCAAGAGGACAACCAGAGAGGCAACTACCCCCCATAGAAGGGCACAGAATCAGAGTGACCCCCAAATGCTCCATGAACTCTGTCAGCTAGGTTTTCAGAAGATATTTAATGTGACCAAGCTAAATGATATATTTATATATGTGCCTTCCCTGCTCCTGATCCAGCTCCACCTCTCTTTCTAAAATTCAACAAAGAGTAGTTAACCTCATACTGTACTCAAAGCCCAGACGCCCTCAGAAAAGAAACTAATTAGACATGGTCCTTGCCCTAGAGGAGCTCACAATCTGGTGAGGAAATACAGAATCATCCATCGACCATTCATTCATTCAAGTGACATGTATTGAAAATTTGCTATGTCCCAGGTACTAACATACATGCTGAGGCTTCAGAAGGAAACAGGACATGGTGAGTTCACAGTCCAGGGCAGAAGACAAACACAGAATACTGACTAAGCCCCACGCAGTGTGGTTAAAGCAGAAGGAGAAGTACACCACATATGGTGCTTTGAAGGAATAGGTGACTCAAGAGGACAGGGGCAGAAGACATCGGGGTGGCAGGAAAAGGGACATTTCCACAACTAATCAAAATGACTCTAATGCAAGGTAGAATGAATTAGGTGTTTAAGAGAGATACATGCCAGCCATAGTGACAGCCCTGAGGGGAGGATTCTGAGCAAAGCCTGAGCCTTCAAGCAGGGAACGTGTTTAATTGCTTTGATGAATCACAAACCAACCATGAATCAGACTGGATGATACCTTAGAGATGGGTTATTCCAAGGTGATATGTGGTTAGAAGCAGAAGACTGGAACCCAGAACTTCAGACGACTAGACGGGTGCCTCTCCCTAAGCCCAAACTGCCTCTAGGGGATCTGTGAATGTGCCTCAGACTGCAGTTTACCACTTCCACTTATGCCACAGTGTGCCTCAGGCCAGCAGGCAGGGAGACAGATGACACTGTATTTAAGAAGTTCCACCTCAGCAATGTGGCCCTTTTATTGTTTGAGGCTTTTTGTTGTTTTTTTCATACTCCCAAATTAAAAGACATTGCCAACCTTCATACATTTGTAGATAACAAGATTGGGACCTCACCTCAGATTAGTGTCAAGAGTCTGGCGCAGCTGGAAGGATCCTTGGAGAACATTCTCCTTAACCTCCTTTTTCTACAGTGGGGAACCTGAGACACAGGTAGACTGAGGTCACCCTGCCCAGTCACACCACAGGTTAGACAGCACCAGAACTAAGGGTCTAGCACTTTCCACTAAATGCTCCCAGCTTGGTGGCCTATGGCCTCATTCTCACATTTCTTGCAGACTTAACAGTGATAGATACCATGACTGCAAGGAAAACGCCTAAAGGACATTAATTAACCTGTGTTTTGCAGAGGCAGATCAGAAGAAATTAAGAAATAAAGGAAGAGGAAAAAAAGAAACTATTCCACAACTTTTTATGCAAGCTTCTCAAAGGTCCTTCCAAGACCCCTGCTTGTGCAACACCCGCCCCCACGTCCCTTGAGGTTTGCTCTCTAAATTGTCCCAAATCTCCCCGCTTTTCCATCAGAACCCAATGATAAAGGTGGGAGAGAAATGCCAATTTCTTGTGAATCCTGAAGATTCCCTCTGTGAGTCATGGAAAACTGAAATAACATTAGGGACAACTTTAGAAAGTAACCGTTTTAAATCAGTTCCCCCTAATTTGTTCCTGTGTGTGGTATAACTCCTGAGCGCAGGGAAATTTAGGTTTCTGGAGCTGACGCAGAAATGGGAGTTTTTGTTAGATTCTGTCAATTGCCACTGTGGCATTTTTTTATTAGGATTTTTCGTACTGTCATTTTTTTGTTATATTAATTATAGTTTGATCAATGTAGGAGCTATTTTGAATCCATGGGACTTTCTTAACCAGATTGTTTTGGCATTTTAAAGTCACTCACATTCAGGGCCTAAACAATATGGCAAGTATCTTTTTTTTCTCTCTCTCCTTTATATTCAAATTCTAAACAAAGGAACCATCTGTTCTCTCTCTAAAAACATCAGCCCCTATTTTCACTTTTCCGTTAATAATTATGCCTCAAATTTATATAATACCTTTCTCCAACTTGCTTATTAAAGTGTTTTGTAGATATTGCCTCATTCATCTTCAACATCATTCCCCTATAAATGGAGGAGAAAGGGAAATGTTTGCCAATTTTCATTTAGATAAGTGATTATTGGATGGTTCATAAACATTTGTATGAATGACGAATTGTATGAATGACTGCACGTTAGCATCAGAAGGGACCTTGGCAATTATCTAGTCCAGTCTATGTAAAAAGGAGACCCCAGAAAGGAGAAGTGATTCCAGGTTTCTATTTGTGCACTTCTCTCTCTACGCCTGACTGTAAGTGAGGGTAAGGACCGTGTCTTACACATTTTTTGTATTTGTGGTACCTGTGTAAAAAGTGGCCATTTAAGTATTTTTCAAATAAATGAAAATATTTGTGAATGGTTACACAGGTGGTGTGGTCAGGCTGGCAGTCAGAGCTCAGCTCTCCTGCCCTCCTATTTGGTGCATTGTTTTGGTTTTTTTGTAATACCATATAGACCCTAGGGCAAGGAGAAGAATCAAATGGAGACACTACAGAAAAGCAGGGGCGGGGGGCAGGGATCAGGAACAGGCTGTGCCTGGAGGTAAGAAGTGTGTGAACAAATCCACTAGGAATCATTGAGTTCTGCCATTGGCCATGTTAAAAGTTAACCCACATTAAGGCTGACTGTCCAAAAGCTCTGCCTTCCTATATGTCCCATCAATTTGGGGATTTGGTGGAGCTATTTCTTGAACTTTATCCAAACGGAAAAAAAAAACGGTTTCTCTTAATGCCAAAGGACAGCATTTCTCCTTAACACCCTACTTAGCTGAATTAGATCACATCCTCGGCCCTGTGAGTTAACCTCATCCCTCGCTGTAACTGGAGAGCGCTCACAGCTTCCATATCATGAAATCCACCAGCCCAGAGTTTTCCAGTGAGCAAACAGGTCACTGTAATAAAGACTTTTTTTTTCCATATGCCTAGCTGGAAATCAGCAACTCCTTTGGCACATATTTTTTCTTATTTTCGGAATGCCTCATTTTTGGAGCTGTAGGGAAAAAAAATTGTTTCTGGAAAAGCAAGTTAAATGTGTAATTCTATCACCTGAAATGCTTATAGAGTAGTTCTAACCAAGTCAATAACTCTAAAGATTCCTCAAATATAGATTGTACATGTAGATAAAAAAGCTGGGGGTACAAAGACAGAAGGAGGACATTTATTATAAGTAAAAGAAAAAATAAGAAATCAGAGTGCAAAAGAGTACTCAAGTCAATTAAAATGTGGTCTCACATAAAACCATAAAACAGATGAGTTACAGATTTGAGCAGAAAACAAATTAGTAACAAAATGCAAGCAAATCAGCATAAATGAACCTGCAAACAAGGCTGATGACTTTTTTCTCAGAGGGAGGTGGGTGGGAATGGTAGGTACAGAGGCACTCAAATCCCTGACACGGCGTGTGACGTGAATGACCCAGCACACTGCGGAGACACGCTTACACCAAGCCATGCAGCATCAATGGAAAAATGCACAGCATGGACTTCAGGGCAAATAGCTGCAGAGAGTTCCCCTGCACGGATCCCACACACAGCAGGTTGAATTCATGCTCTTATCAAGTAGTCCCTTCCTCACCCTCTGCTCCTAGCAGCCTTCTGTATCGCGGCTGCCTCCCGACCACTTTTCATTCTTACGGCCACTAAACAGAATATCAACCGTCTCTCAATACTTTCCTGATAAAACTCTTCTCTTTTCACACACAAGGACATTTCTGCTCTCGTGCGCCTCCCAAAATACCATTCAGGGCTTTGCATACATACCCCATAATTCAATGTCCTAATGTTTTACATTTAAAAGTGAAACGAGTCCAACATTTAAGAGTATCTAAAAGATCCACAAAATGTTACTTAACTGGCCTCAAGCCCATCTCTGAGCCTTACTTTTTCAGAATATTACTTTTAAGGCAGCCGATTGGTGGTAGTGTGGGAGGAGGAGGAGGCTCACTAGTTAAGTTCATCTCATCTCTGGTGATTTGTCTGCTCACGTCTGCAAGGACAGAGAAGGCCTACACTTGGCGCCCTCACCTCCCTGCCACCCTGCAGATGCTCTTCCTGTCAAAACCACATCTGGGTCAAGAATCCCAAAGACAGCAAAGGGGTTCATCTAGTTCCACTGGCTAACTAGTAAATATAATTTGATGGTGATGATTGTACTTTTTGAAATCAAAATTCCTATCAAAGGCTGTTGGTCTAATATTCTAACTACTCCATTAAAGTGGGATTGATCTTGGGCAAGGCTCTGAACCACTTTGAACATAAGTTTCTTTTTCTACAAAATAAAGCAGATCAACCAGTAAACTTTGGACTTCCTTCAGGCTCAGATATTACATCCCTAATTATGAAATTCCTACAGCGCAGTGGTCTGACATCTCCCTCTGAGTTTGCTCATCTCTCCCTCTCCCTCCCCCTCCCTCTCTCTCACACACGCACACACATGCACAAACTCATCCCAAACTCTCACTGACAGTCAATCAGCAACCTTGTTAGACAAGCAGCAAACAATTTCTATCTGCATTGTCCATCACTGCTTCTTTGCTTAAGATTTGATATCAAAAAGATTTTAAATTATTGTATGAGAGAAAAATCAGAAACATATACACCGTTTACACATAAACCCCACCTTGAGATGAGTTCCTCTGTGGGGTCCGGCAGTCTCTTCATTACCCCAGGCCACAGAGGCGGCTTCCGCCAGCTCCGCAGGTCACAGATCAGTGCCAGCGTTCCAGCTGCTCAAGTCCAGTCCCTACCTCTAAGTGTCTGAGACCTTGAACAAGTCATTTTACCTCTGTAGGTCTCAGTTTCCCAAAATGTAACATGAGGCATTTGTGATAAAATAAACTCCAAAGTATCTACTACTTCTGACATCCTACTCAAGCACTCTGAAATTTCATTATAAATAAAAGCAAACACTCAACCCCAAGCCCTCTCTCTAGCTAGTATTGTCTTTTACCTATGGGCTCCCAGATAAATAAAAGTGACTTTTTGCATGACATTGCGCAATAAATAATAATAGCACTTCAATAGGGGCAAACACCTCTGATTTGTGTTTGTTTATTTCCAGGCTAAGGAAGTTGCCATTCACCACCTGCCAATGGCCTTTGGAGACTCCATAATGTCCTTTTTTCGACAATGGGTCACAGGTTCCAAAACTAAAAACGTGAAAGTAGAAACCACACAATGAAAAAGATGTAGCATGAAATGAGGAGATGATTTAGGGAAAGTAATACCGCATTTCTCTCTAAAATCATTTTTACCCATAAAAATAGTAAGAAGAGGTGACATAAAGTAGAAATAAAAATTGAACAGGGAAAAGACTAATTTGCCTGGGATCGGTTTCAGCCACACAATCGGCATGAACTGCAAAGACCGTAATATTCATGTTTCTATTTGCTGCCCTCAACTGACATGGTTGGCCGTTTGTTTTGTTTTAAATAAAATGGGGAAGCAACAAATACATTAAATCTGTCTGTAAAAAAAACCCAGATTTGCATGTGGAAAACAAATAAGTGGGTGCCTGAATGGGTGATTAGGCATGCAATTGCCCATCTGCACCCAGGGCCCAAGGCCCTCTGCAGGTGTGCCCGCCACAGGAGCAGAGAATCCGAAAGGAGAGGCCTCTGCAGGTGGGCTGCAGAGAGGAGGGAAGCCAGTACCCTGCCCAAGTGCACTTGTTCTGAGCTGCCCACCACTACTATCCCAGTTCCTGGTCCATCGTCCATGCATCTTAAAGCTGAAAAACAGGAATACTTCCTGTCATTCTTTTGTAAAATTTCTTCTGATTCTTTAAATCACAAAGACAATTTTATTCTGAGCATCTACACTGGGTGCTTGACAAACATTTGTTGTTGCAACTATCTTGACTGGCACGCATGACCTACTCTTCTCCACTCTTCCCCTCAGTCACCCCACTCCAGCCATACCAGACTCCTCCTTTCCTAGGACATAACAAGCAGGCTTCTGCCTTGGGGGCCCTTGCAATTGCTTTCTCTCTGCCTGGAATATTTTTTCTCCCAGATACCCACCACTGCTGCCTCACTCCATTTAGGTCTCCCTTCTCATCAGTAAGAACTTCCAAAACCAAGACATTTAGGGATTTTTTAAAGATTTTATTCTGTCACCATATATACAATCTAACATTTCCCCTTTTAATCTCATTCAGATACATATTTCAGTGTTGTTAATTGCACTCACAATGTTGTGCTACCATCACCGCCATCCATTACCAAAACATTTCCCTTGTTCCAAATAGGAACCCTGTATATTTAAAGCCTTACCTTCCCGTTCCCTATCCCCATCCCGGCCTTTGGTAACCTATATTCTAGATTCTGACTCGATGAGTTTGCTTATTCTAATTGTTTCAAATCAGTGAGATCATATAAAAAGTTTTCCTTTTGTGTCTGGCTTATTTCACTCAACATGATGTCTTCAAGATTCATCCATGTTTTCACATGTATCAGGACTTCATTCTTTTTTTCAGCTGAATAATATCCCATTGTATGGATAGACCACATTTTATTTATCCATTCATTGGTTGATGGACACTTGGGTTGCTTCCATCTTTTGGCAATTGTGAAAAATGCTGCTATGAACATCAGTGTGCAAATATCTGTTCAAATCCCTGCTTTCAATTCTTTAGGGTATATACTGAGTAGTGGGATTTCTGGGTCATAGGGTAGTTCTAGCCCTAGCTTCTGAGGAACCTCCACACTTTCTTCCACAGCAGCTGCACCATCTTTGTCACCAGCAACGGATGAGTGTTCCTATTTCTCTGCATCCTCTCCAACACTTGTTCAAACTAGTGTTTTAAATCTACATTCTCCACATGCTCTGTGCCTTTAAGCCATTTTATTGTTCTTCTTAACAAAGATCACAACCTAAATGTTATATATTTACTCATTAATTTGTATTGTCTGACTCCATGAAATAAAAGGTTTGCCTGCTTTTGTTCACTGTTCTATTCCCAGCATCTGGAATAGTGCCTGTCACATAGTAGATGCTCAGAAAAAAAAAGTTGTTAAGCTAATGAGTCATCATTTTGGTTATCTGCAAACCACTACAGAAGGCACCATGAGACCTATTATGGAATAAGGATTCTATGCTCTCAAGGAGTTCTATAATCTAGTGGGAAATGACAACCGTGAAAATTTGCTTATATGGCAGAGCAAAGTGAAATGAACGCTCTACTGCATATATAAACAAAGCACACTGGTGATACAATAAAAGCAAATCATTGACAATGGGGGGATCTGGGCAGGCCGACAGAGCAGAGTTCTCCGGAACTATCTTGAAAGAAGCATAAAAATCACCCTCAAAATACATTCAGTACCAAAAAAGTACTAAGACATCCTCAGCTAGCCTCCTTTCCCTCATCAATAATGCTAAGTGGGACAAAAGATTGCCTGAGATAAAGTCAGCATTTATGTGTGCCAAGACCTGGGAGAAAGAATCACTCTCTTCCATAGAGCTTTCATTTTTAAATGGGAATTATTTAAATGCATACAAAATGTGTTTTCAGAAAATGCCAGACTCTCAGGACAGAAAGGAATTTAAGGTCGTCAGGTCCAACTTCTTATTCCTTCAACAAAATACCCATCACCATCAGTATCTAAACACCAGCAGTGATGGAGAACTAACTACCCCATAAAACAGCACATTCCATCTGTGGTCTGCTCTTAGTATTAAAAAGTTCTTCCTCATATAGTGTTCCTGTTGCTGTGACCCACCACTCTCAGAAGTCCCTCTAAGGTCTCAAAGAGCAAGTATGTGTCCCCTTCCATAGCAGAGTCCCACAGGAAGGTGCCACCTACTCTCTCTTTTCCTCCACCCACTTTCTCTCTTCTCCACACTAACACTTCCAGTTCCTCCTTTCATCCCTCAAGGGCTCGGGTTTCCATTGCCTTCAACCATACTACATTCCCTCCTTCCTTTCCCTCATCTATCCCTCTCCCACTGTTCCAGGGCCTGTGTTTTAGGTGACCTTGTCTTCAGGCAATTTAGTGCTGGCATTTTGTCTTGGGGGAGGGGGTGGGGAGAGGGGCACAGAGGACCAAAGGCAGATTTGCCCTATCTTTATGACCTTCACTTTGACATAAATTAGAAGACTGTGGACCTTATAACTCCTTGGAAGCAAAGAAGACAAAGAGGTGAAATCCATCTCATGACCCCACCCCACCTCAAGGACATACAGAATTTGGGGAATCTTGTGCCTCCAGTAAGCCAACATCTCTCTAACCCTGCTTATCCCAGACTCTCAATTCCCATAGTTGGCCCACATAGATAAATGTGAGATTAGAATAGGGTTCTATCCCAAACCTGCTGTGTGACCTTGGGGAACACATGTTAAATCAGCAAATAAAACATCCCTGAGGTTAGAACAAAAAAGAAACTATCTGGTCCAAAAATAGCCAGGAAATCTCTTGTATGTTGTATGCTTCCAACTCCTTCTCTGCCCACAAGCATGGCAGATATCACTAAGTTGTTGTGGACTCTTTCTTATTGAGACAGTCTCAGCATCCTTTTCAATACAGAACCTTAAAGAGTCACTAGCAATACACCATGCAGCCATGGAAAATTAAATCTATACCATCATTTTTCAGATGAGGAAACAGACGTCCAAAGATAGTCTATGACCTGGCCAAGTTTCAGTGTTAGTGGAAGAACTAGAACTACAAAGACCCCCTCCCCCATTCTCCTAAATCACTTCTCCTCTTTTAACTCTGGTATTCTGTAAATATGCCTTGGAAAGGAGATGGGGAGGATAAGAGGAACTTGCTGTGTTCTATGAGAAGTACAGACCAAGAATTTCTAACTAGGTGGCAGAGGCTTCAGAGAGAGGGACATTTGAGCTGGCCTGCAGAAGGATGCTACTGTAGGAATCTGACTAGTAAGGCATATCTGTCCTTAGCAGAAGAAAATTTGGGGTGGAGGGGAGTATTTCCAGTCAGGGGGACCATCATAAGCAAAGAAAAGGTGAGGTCTGTTGAGTGCTGGGTAGAGTCTGGGAGCTGTTGGACTAAGCAGCAGCTAAAACTACCTTGGAGGGTACCAGGGGACCAGGGGGATGAAGAAGGTGACAAGACAATATGAGAAAAATAAACCAGAAATTTTCTGGAGTTTTAAACGCTGACTTTTTAAAATTAACTTAGAGGCCTTAAGACTTATAAATGGGAAAGAAGATAAGAAAAGAGTGGCGGGGAAAGTAAAGAATATATCTCTATTCTCAATGGGGAAAAAAAAAAAAGCCTTGCTATAAACTGCATTATAGGAACACTTTCATTATGTAAAAGCCTATTTCGTTTTCATGTCATTCTTAGATTACATCATAGAGTGACTGCAGCAGTCTCATACCATATTATACAAATAAATCACTAGCTTAATCATAGAACAAGCCAGGGTCCCAGATTTAAAAGGAAAATATTAGATCATTTTTAATAACTGATATAACTCAAGCCAGTTGCCACTGAAGCACAGTGAGGTGATGTCATCCCAAAGAAGTCGTGGAACCAAAGAGGGTCAGAGCTGGCCAAGTCCCAGAGATGCTTCCATTTATAAATGAAGAGGTCAAAGATGGTAGAGTGGAAGCCCACTCCCTGGACAAGATGGTCTTTTCATGAAAACCAACACTCATTTTTCAATAGGGATGCCCAAAAGGCCTTCGTCATAAACACAGCTTATGAATGTTTTGTTCCCAGAGCGACCATATTTCCACATACCAGAAAATGTAAGCAGATTATGATGTTTGTATTTATGTCTTGAGAGCCACTGAGCAAAATTATAAATCTTAAAGCCTTGCAGTTAGTCAGGGAAACATAAAACCTGGGTGACTGATACACAAATGCTGCAGGTCTAGTCCAAGCCAAGTGGACCATGCAAAGTGGAGACTTTGAGACAAAGAAAAGAACTGAGGGTGACTCCCGGCAGAGAGTTACAGGTTGTTAAGGAAATCAGAAACTTCATTTAATGCTCACCAACTAGGAACCAAGTAGCATGCTGTAGCCATTGGCCAATTTAATGTAATTATGAATTCCAAAAATATAATTGGATCATGCTTGTAAACTGATCTGCTAATCTGGGCATGATTAAGTTATGATTAGGGCGTTGATTGGGCCACGTCAGTAGGGCGTTGAGCCCCACCCCTTGGTGGGTGGGGAATCAAATATAAAAGGCCAGGCAAAGGACGGAGGAGGCAGTTCTTGAGAAGCAGTTTTGATGTTGGAAAGAAGGCCCCAGGAGAAGAGAAGTGAGCCGTTTGCCTGATAGTCTACAGCTGACCTTGTGGAGGAACCAGAGGAGCTAAGCCCGGAGAGAAATGCCCCGGGAAGAGAGGAACCCAAGAAGCCTGAACCCTGGCAAACGTCGGCAGCTGTCTTGCTCCAACACGTGGCAATGGACTTTGGTGAGAGAAGAAACTTACACTTTCTGGCCTGGTGTCTGTGGACTTCTACCCCAAATAAATACCCTTTATAAAGACCAACCCATTTTTGGTATTTCACATTAGCACCCCTTTGGCTGACTAATACACATGCTAAACAAGCACTTTATATACATTATGCAGCTTCATGAGCACAAAGACTCTGTGAGGTGGTCACTATTAGTCCCACTTTTTTAGATGTGGAAACAGGCTAAAAAATGTGTGTGACTTATATGAGATTAAACAGCTAATAAGTGGCAGTCTCCCTACTCCATGTTGCCTTCTCCTGTTTAAAATTCAATTTCCTACAAGGTACTTTCAGTACAAATTAAATATTTGATAAGAGACAATTTGAAAACACTAAAAGTATAAAAAAATATGAGAGTTGAAAGGGATCATGGAGTGGGCAGTATTATTAAATTCTCATCAATGAAATTCTCAATAACCTAGGCTCTGCTTCCCTCATTTTGGCTTAGAGGCTACTAATGAGCTTGACCATAATTTTAACATTTCCTTTCATTTTTTTAGGAATGGAAAGGTGGACTATAAGTGAACCTGTCATCCTCTGTGAAATGAACTGCAGAGCTTGGTTTTATAAAAAGATTATATTTTGGGAGGGGTAGGGGGACAGGGAACGGATGCTCTGAAAAAGAAAAGTTCTGCCAGACAGAAAGTATTGGCTGAGGTTTTATGTCTGATCCTGTCAGTCTCACAGTAATGTTGTGTATCGGCTCTCTGTATTTAATAGAAATGTTATTCATAACTGCAGAGACACACTGTCTGAGCCAAGTAATACTGATTTATGCAACTTTTCAGGACACAGCATGACCCAACAGGAGATGCAGATCCCTGAAATTTAACTAAAGAGATACCATCAAGTCTCAAGACTCCCAATTTTGACCTATTTTTCCTAATCTGTTTCTGAGACAGGATAGAGGTTGTGTAAAGAAGAGAAACCATGCCTAAAAGTTGTGTGGACTCACTGTGAAGCAGAGACTGTGTGGAGAGGTGGAAGCATTGGCCAGAGGTAGAGGGGCTTCGTATGGTTCCTCCCTCTGCTGCTTACTTGCTCCGTGGTCTCAGAACTTCCCCCATCTCTGAGTATCTCACCTATACAGCAAAAGACTCAAGCAAGAACTTTCAGATATTTCTACCAAAGCACCTCCAACTGCTGAGGAGGGTAAAAAGGTAGGCTTCTGGTTTTCCTCTGAAAATCCATGCCAATTTTGCATCCTATGCAATTATATATCAATATTTACATAACGATTTTTACAATTCTTTAAGTAAAGCTGACCTACAGGGAGGTGCTGAGTTCATTCAGGGGCTCCACGTAATCCCCACCCTCACTTTGGCACATGCCATGTACCCTCGGTACCTTAGCACAGGCCATGTACCCTCAGTAATCTGGGGTAGCCAACCTCTAAGATGGTCCCCTACAATCCCCACCTCCTGGTATTCAAGCCCTTGGATTATCTCTTACCTTGAATGTGGGTTGGATCTAGGAACTTACTTCCAACAAATAGAAGTAATGGGATGTCACTTCTAAGATAAGCTTACAAAAATGCCACAGCTTATATCTTGAGGACTCTCTTATGCTCACTATGAGGAAAGCCAGCTGCCATATGGTCAGCTGCCCTATGGCAATGAACTGAAGGAGGTCTAGCTAACAGCCAACAGGGAACTACAGCCCTCAGCCCAACAATCCACAGGAACTGGACCTGCCAACACCCATATGAATGACCCAGGTGAGCCTTCAGATGAGACCAACGCCCCAGCTCAGAGACCTTGAGTCAGAGGCAGCTGACTCAGCCATCTCTAGAGTCCTGACTACAGAGATGGTGAGATAATAATTATTTGGTGTTTTAAGATAATAAATTGAAAGTAATTTGTTATATAACAATTGGTAACTAATACAGCATCCCCATTTGAGATGTCCAGTCCTGGATTATTTCACTGGCTCCAACCAGCCCCAGCATGTTTTGTGAAGCCTAGGAGATAGACCATAAGAGATTTGATTTCAGTAGCTCTCGAAAGAAATCCGTGTCTTCCAGAATGCAGAGATGCTTTCCAGATTGGTAACGCAGACCCAGGCAATGCTCAGGCCACACAGAGATGACCACAGAAATAATTTCAGTGCATCACAAAAGTCAACAGCTGACTTTCTACAGCAGCATGTTGGTGGAAATTGAGCTGGAGACTGAACCATGCGTGAAGGAAAGAAGCCAAGCATCTGCTATCAGCTATATACTCCCTCAGAACCTGTCCAGCCCTACAGGGCTAATCTATATATACAGGCCCACCCTGCCCACCCCAGAGCCTCTGTCATAAAGCTCCAGAGGCCACTGAAAAATTGGGGATCTGATCCCCTACTGGAAACCTTCCTCAATGTTTCCCAATCCTATCTGCTCTCCCAACCCTCCATTCTAAGCCTCTTGAGCTTTGAGGCTATAACTTACCTTGATTTCCTAAGCACCTAATCTGAGGCCTGAAACATATCAGGTAATTAATAAATGTGTGTTGTAAACAGTTCCTTTCTAATGTGTATTTCTCTCTTGTGCATGTGGCTTTCTCCACAACTAGACTGCAAGCTTTTTGAGATTAGGGACTGTACCTAATGCATCTTGGTTTCCTAAAGAGGCTTACCAACTTCCAGACAAACACTGGGATCAGGGGAGAGGACAAGCACATACTCTGACCAGGGATGGATATTTGGCAACAGTCTACAAAGGACCTGTGGGGCCTTCTGTCCATCTAGGCATTAGACCCCCTACTGCACAGTAACCCAGCGAGGGAGAGCCAGAGAATTCTTCTGATCACCTAGGGCCATACCCACTGGACTCCTGCCCAAGGAAGAACAGAGGTATCTCCACTTTGCCAGAAGGTGAAATAGAAGGCTATGGAATCAGGAAGAAGGAAGCAAAAGAAAGAGGTGGCTCTACCTTTTACTTTCATGGACAGCATGCATACCTCCTACAAGACATCCCTGGGTTTCAGGAAGAGCCACGGCATCTCAGAAGGCTGGACGGCTCACTGCTCAGACCCAGCAAGTCCTTTTGTAACTTTTTCAAGCAATAACACAAAAGCAATCAAAGCTGGCTAAGCAGATGGTCACACATGCCCAGAAACCACCTGATCAAGTAATTGTAGGGAGCCAAGACTTTCACTGGCGGAAGAGACAAATGCTTTGCTTCCGGCAGGGGTTAATACCTGATGCATCTGAGGACCAAAGAGGAAATATTAAAACTGAAAGCACCTGGCTACAGTCGACAATTGTACACCGGTGTCAACAGAGGCAAATAATTTCCTTCCTGACTCGCACTGGGCCAGTCACGCCTGGGGCAGGAGGTCTGATTTTCTAACCAAACAATGCAAGAGCCAACTTCGCTGGACTATTGCTTCTATGGGGTCTTTCAAACATTTGGCTCCCTCAGTCTCTAAATCTACCACCCTCTACTTCTTGTTTCCTAAGGCAAAGACATAAAAATAATAATAATTGACAATTCCATTTCAACTTCAACCATCATTATCAAATAAGGATCCAGAACCAGCTCCTTCTCAAACTGAGGATAAGGTAGATGCCCATCAAATCTTGGGGAGGATGGGGTGTGGGGCTGGGAGGAAGGGAAGGAAGGACACCCCCTGAGCATATACCATGTGCCAGGCCCAGCACTGGGTACTTGACTTGCATGGCCTTATTGTTCTTTATACTCAACATGAGTCTTTTAACCAAAGGACTATGAAAACCTATCACGTGTGGGCCACACTTCATAGTTTACACAGCGGGCAGGTATCTACCAACACGCTTAATCTAAGCAAACATGTGAGGCAGCAGGGCAATGATTACTCCCATTTCCCAGAGCAGGAAAATGAGGGCTGAGGGATGCTGCTTTTCTTGGACTGCACATCTAATAACTGGCAGGCCTGGGACTGCAAACCAGATCTTCTGATACCTCCCCCTGCCTCCCTCGCTGGCCACACCTGACTGCCTTTTTACTCACTCACAAACTCTTAAGCCATACTGGTACTTAAAGCCCCTTTCTCTCTAGTCAATTGTTTCTATCAAAACCATGTAGTCCACGGGGGGCGGATGTGGATCAAATGGTTGGGCGTCCGTCTGCCATATGGAGGGACCTGGGTTCGATCCCTGGGACCTCCTGGTAAAATAAAAACATATATACAGAAGGCGCATGGGCTGCCAGGCTCAGTGTGCCGGTGAGCCGCCAGGCCCCGGAAGCCAGGCAGCAAGTTGATGATGTAACAGGAGAGAGACGCAGGGGAGCAACAAGACGAGATGCTCTGAAAACCAGGAACCGAGGTGGCACAGATGGCTAGAACACCTCTCTCCTACATCGGAAGTCTCCAGGATCGAATCCTAGTGAAGACTGGAGGAGAAGGATGAGAAGAGACGGCAGGAAACAGACACAGAGAATTGCCCAGCAAATGGACACAAAAACAGCAAAAACGGGGAAAGGGGGGTTTAAAATGGATAAAGTAAATAAATAAATCTTTAAAAAAAAAAAAAAAAAAAACATGTAGTCCAGTCTCCTTTGTGCTAGAATTCCTATAACTTCTCAACAGAGGGCTGACCAGGGTTTGACTGAACACCCTCAGGGAAAAGGATGCTCACAGAGTGGGGGTGTATTATGCACTGTGTATCTATTATGTGCCAGTGATCCTGCTGGACTTGAGGATACACACATGAACAAAAGATGCTGTCCCTCTCCTTACCACGTGCTATGCTTAGGAAGGCCAGAATCCTGTGTGCCCCAGATTCCTGCCTTCTCCAGGGTCTCATTCCTGTAACAGCTCCTGGTGGGACATCATTTCTGGTCCCCTCAGTATCCTTTTTTAGAAAGTCCAGTTTGCTAATGTTTCTTTCTAAGGGTGAGGCAAGAACAAAAGCCTAACACTCTTGGGGAGCTCTGAATCTGACAGGAGGGTTAGTGAGTGTGCAGAACACTCGAGGTTGTCCACACAGCATCCAACCCTTCCACCCCCTCCTAACAGCACCCAGGTATTCCTTTTAGGGGTCACCTCTTCTCCAGTGTGTAGCTGCCATTAGGTTTGGGTGGGATTATCTCTAGCTTCAGCTCCAGGGTAGAGTCCTGATTCACACATGCCACTGGTTCAGGAATGTGCAGTAACCCCCACCTATAGAAGTGTGGCAGACAAGGCCCTCTTTTCCCCAAAGGGAAAGATGATGCTTATCATCTGGATTGCAGCAGCAGCAGCCATCTTATGACCATGAGGTAACACATTCTGACAATGAAGGCAACACACAGAGGAGGACAGAGAAAGAGCACTGAAGAGAAACAAAGCTGGAGTTCTGCTCAAACTGGACCTGCAGCCCACTTGACCTCTGACTTGCCAGTTTCTAGGTGTTCTGCTTTTTGCAGGATCACCTGCCTACTTTGCTCCAGATACCATACTCCATTTAATACAGTCTGAGTTTGCATCAGCGTTTTAGACACAAAAGCCACTGCTGGCTCATAATTAGCTTACGGACAAAAAAAAAAAAATTTCTGAGTCTCTTCCAGCTTGCTCCTTGTCAAAGCACTCTCTCTTATCCTGTCATTAAACACTTGATTTTGCGTTTTTATCCAAATGCAGGGCATCTTACTTATCACAATTTAATTTAACACTGAAAAACTTCAGAAGGCAGAATAAGTAACAAAGATTCACATTTGATGACGGAACTTCATGCTGGGAGAAAAATATTCAAGACCTTGTTTCAAATTTTAAGAGTAAAATGTTTAAGAGTTAAAGCAGTGGTTTTCAACCTTTTATTTTATGCATATCATAGATCCCATGGAAAGTACAGTTGTATCTTCAAGATACATTGATTTAAAAAGATAGAGGGAGCAGATATGGCTCAAGCAGTTAAGCACCTGCTTCCCACACGGGAAGTCCTGGGTTGGTTTCCTGGTGCCTCTAAAAATAAAAAAACAAATGAAAAAACCAACTCAGGGTAGCTGATGAGGCTCAGCTGAGAATCAGCTTCCCACATATGAGGTCCCAGGTTCAATTCCCAGCTCTGAATTCTCAAAAAAAAAAAAGATAGTGATAGCACCACCAAAGGCAACTATAAACTCAGTAACACTTTTAAATGAAACGAAGTTAGGTTTTATCAGTCACAACAGCATTTTCTCTGTTTTGAAAAACCATATCACAAACATGGCAATGCATATTATTTATTCAGTATAAGGCCAATAATTGAGGCATACATGGACTTGCCCTCAAGAAGGAAATCACAGATCTAAAATCCTAAGTAGAAGCCTTACACAGAATTTCTCAACTCTTCTCCTTGGAGCTCCCCACAGCCAGGGTATCCCACACATTGATTCTCTTTACCACCCCACTTTTTAGAATGTGGCATTCCATTCTACCTAACAACCACAGTGTTGCACCAAAACACCAGTGAAGTTCACCTTACCTGGTCAGAATTTCCCATTCTGGGTGCCCCATAGGATTCAAATTCAGACCCCAGTGAAGCTCCTTTAAGACAATGGCTCATACATTTTGTGTAAACAATTTTAGCCTCACCTACCTCAAAAGGCTGTTGTAAAAATAAAATGAGATTACAAAAGAAGAAGCACCTTGCACAAAGGGTAAACAAAAGCCATTCGATAATATTACTTACTTTCCTTGCAAAACCCCTAACACTGTTCACTGACATTTTCATTTTGGTCTCTCAATTTCAAGAACATTTCATACCACGCCAAAGGAAAAGAAATGAAGCAATTCAATTACTGGCAACACAAAATCATTACTCCAAATTTTTTTCCTGATTTCTCTGCATGCCACCTACCAAGAGCTGAGTCCTGTCTTTGCTTGCCATACATTTTATTAGCATTATTATAACTTGTTCATTGCCAATAATATCAAGTCAAGAAAATAGGAAGGACATTTCCATTCTTCCCTAGTTCTTAATCTATCCTAGTTACTAGTGCCCATGTTTTAAATGGAAACCACTAATTTTTAAAATCCATTAAACCATGCATATTTATTTTAAAAGGGAAAGTCTTCCTTTCTGGGTAGGACTCACCAATTGAGGAAAAATATCTTCCGGCCAATGAGTGCCCAGTGGAACAAACACCAGATTGGTAATCAGGGGACTGGATTCTGTCTTCACTTCTTTCTCTGAGCTTTAGCGTCCTCACCTGTGGAAAATGGGAAACAACGGTTGGTTTTGAATCTCTCTAGCTTTAGAATTTCCCAGGTTTAGGAATGCAATGACTAGCCCACACTGAGAATGATGTCAAGTTTGCAACCAAATCTAGTGGCTTCCATCAATAGTTCTTAAAGACCCAGTCAGTTCCCAACACTTGTAATTTTACTAATTTGTCTTGGGGTGATGGGGAAAGAGAATGCTGGTGACTCAGTGTTCATTCCTCAGCTCTTCTGGGAAAACAAACTTTATCTTAATAATAGAAGTGTAAGAGATAGAACAATTAATTAGAATCTCACATTTTAGGAAAGAGAAAAACAATAATAACAAAATCTGAATGACAAAAATAAAAAGGAAAAAAGAACATAAGTTTGGAGACAACTTTCTAACTATGGGACCTCGTAACCCTATGACCCTTAGTTTCCTAAACTGAAAAATGGAAGACAGTGAGCAAGATGGAGCGGGACAATCTCAAAGCTTCTGATAAGTCCTCATTACAAGTTTCATTTCATTACAAACTATTACTCTTTTGCTAAGGATTACACCATGTATATTCCAACAGGCAAGTATCCCAGGACAGTGGGCATTACAAAATATGTTCTCTGTATATATTGGAGAAATCCACATACCAGAAAAACTATAACATCCATTTTCTTGGCTGTCACTTTAAATGTCCTTTAGCCAGTCATACAATTTAAGAAATGTTTCATGTATATCATCTCAGTCCGCAAATACGCACATAAGTTCAAAGTTGGGAGGGATCTTTGCATCCTCCAAACTTTGGCTCAAGCAGTTGAGCACCCGCCTCCCACATAGGAGGTCCCAGGTTTGGTTCCCAGTGCCTCCTAAAGAAGACAAACAAACAACAAACAGACAACAAGCAGACATCGAAGAAAGAGACATGAGCAAAGACAAGCAAGCAGGGAGTGGATGTGGCTCAAGCAGTTGAGCACCCGCCTCCCACATGGGAGGTCCCAGGTTCAGTTCCCAATGCCTTCTAAAAGAATAAAAAAAGACACAATGAGCAGACACAAAGAGGGAGCCATCTGGGGGAGTAAAACTATTCACTAAAAAAAAAAAAATGACCCACTTCAACTCTTTCAACTGACAGGAAGAGAAACTGGAGGCCACAGTAGGGAGATGACCACTGCCAAAGCCCATCATTAGTGACAGTACAGGGCACCAGTGCAGGGCTTGGTCCCCTTGACCAAGTTACTGCCCACTTTGACAGAGGAGGAAACCAAGAAAGACCTGCCCTTGACCACATAGTCAGTTACAGAGCAAAGCCATGACTTAAACACCCAGGCCTCTGAATATCTGCTTCAAACTTCTCCTGGTATATCCCAACAGCAGATGGCAATTAAGTAGGAAAAATGGACCATAATCAAGATGAGCCCAGCCAAGCACTGAACTTCCTGGGAGCTAGTGGTCTTCAAGGGCATTAGAACTCTCAAAGCCACTTCCACTGATATGAGAGAAAGAAGTCATTTCAAACTTGCTGATGAACAGATTGTTAGAGGCCAATGTTAGGTCTGTTGACAGTGCAATCTCATAGAAAACAAAAAGATAGCCGCCCAACCCCAAGCCCCATGAAATGTGGGCTTCTCCTTGCAAAGGGAGCTAAAACTCAGAACAGTTTCTACAACAGTAACAAAGGACATCTGACTTCCCAGATTTCTAAGACTCACTGAAAGGCAAAGTCCTCCACACTTTGCCCTTGGGGAAATGTCTCATTCACACACTCACCAGCTTCCCTCTATGCACAAATAAAAGTGGCCTCCCTTTTCCATAGCCAACTTCTCTTTTAATAATTTTTTCATCTTTCCCATAAAGAGAACAAGCAGTTTTGCTAAAGAACTGCTGTGAGATGATTGAAGTTCCCATGCAAACAAACCATTACCAGAGTTCAAATGCAATTTAAATTACCACTTGTTAAAATGCTCCTCAATTTCATGGTAAGTTTCCAAGGAGAATTACATGCTATATACTATTTAATTGGTTGTTTTCTATTTTTTAACATCCATTTATCCCCCCTTCCTTATATTTCAGAAATGTCTATAAAAGCTTCCCTTTAAAAAATTATACATTGTTGAATAGACTAAATCTAAAGATTGAAAAGTATCAGCGAAACAGCTGCAGGATTACGCAGCTCAGCAGAAGTTGACAGTTTTGACACCACGAAAACATGCAGAATTTTTAAATCTCGGTAGTCACTTTACAGATGAAAAGACTGAGGCCCCAAAAGGGAAAGTCGTCTCATTGGTCAGTGACAGATTAAAGATGAGAATCATGGATCCCAACTCCCAGCCTAGTGCTACCTCTTCCCACCAACGCAACCACTGCCCATAAATGGCAGGAAGAAATGGTAGGAAAGACTTAACAAACTTGATTTTTCACCTGTATTTTTAAAAAGAAAACCTAAAGTCCTCCTAATATCTACTCCTCCTAAATATACTCCTGACTGCAAAAGCAGAAATGGATAAAGGCAAGTATTTCCCCACAAGAGAGAAAAAGTAGTAAAGGCTGATGAATGAGTACAATCAAAGGAGCTCAAAATGAGACATTTTATGAGCCGATTCTTGGCAGGAGAAGTCAAGGAACTTATCCTGACTCATTAAACAAGTTAGGGGACAGCAAGACTGCAGCTTTCTATTGCTATATCTTGCCCTGAATCAGTAGCTGCTGCTAGAGTAAGGGAATTGAGAATAGACCAAGTGAAAGCAGGATTTGCATGATCTATAAATGGGAGGAATTTCCAGAGGCCACTGGTGAGTTCAGGATGTGGGACTTGTGTTCAAATTCAGGTCCCGTTTTAATCCTTAGTGAGACCGAGACCTTGAGTTAATTATTTAACCTTCCTGAGCTCCAGCTTCCCCGTCTGCAAAAAGGCCCAGTGCCACCTATCCCTCAGGATGTAGGCAATCGTTTCCTGATATTCCACAGCCACCATGCATTGCACAAAGCATGCACGCAGCCTGTGTTAATGTTTGCTCCCTTGCCTTCCAAGGTTTCTATAATTTCTCAAAGTCTATGGTTCTGTGGTTCTAATTTATCTGGACTACAACTGAGTCTTATAAGTCATGTAGGTTCCTAAGTCTGTTAGGCTATGTCCCCTGAATATAAATTCATGTATGTCCCAAAGTATAAATTCACATTAGTTTTATCATTCAGAAAAATTAAAATAAAATACATGCATGAAAGCTTACATATCCAAGTATTTTCCTTTGACAGAAAACTTTTTGGACCTGCTGTTCAAAAATTGCCTTCAAATCTGGTTTATGAAATATACCATAATAAAATCCCAATTTCATGTTCAAAATCTCATTTAAATTTTCCATCAACCCTATGAGAAAGAAATTGCAATTGTACACTGAGGAAACTGAAGTCAGGGAAGTTAGGCATCTGCCCAAGTTTGCAGGGCTAGTAAATGGTAAAGCTAGGACTTGAACCCAGATCTGCAAAACCATCTCCAAGACATGGGTTTTATTACTTTGCAGTTACAACTATAATATGGACTAATATTCTACTAGAGACAGAGATAAACCTTAAAAACAAACAAACAAAAAAAAAAACCAAAAAAAAAAAAAAACCCTCTTCTATTATTTTCACATTTCAAGGTGCTTGGGGATAAAAGTAAAGCCTTCCTTTCCAAATTAAAAAGTAAAATTCACATTAGAAGCAGGTAAATCCTTCCTGATTCCACCTTGTTGTTACGCTTTTAAGTGGATTAAAAAGCTCAGAGCCCTGGCACTAAGCAGACAATGGCTGGGTATGTGGGAAACAGGCCTGAGAAAAGTTAGCAATGAGCTGATATCAGACCAATTCAAAAACAGAATCCAAATGGCTGGGCTCCTGGTCAAACAAATCGTGGGTAACCCTAACATGGGCTTCTGAATATCCCTCTGGCAAAACTGTTAGCAAAACAGACCCTTACTAGCACTTTCTGTCTTTGATGAAGCACAGTGTCTGGACCTAACAGGCGTGGGTGCTGTGAAGAACTGAGATGGGTTAGACATGCCCACAGCTCTCAAAGAGCCCAGCCTCACTGGGTGCACACTAGAATACAAAACACAGAATGAAAAGCATGCAGAAGCAGAAGTACTCTGAGGGTCTGGGAGAGCTTTGCAGATGATGTGACATCTAAACTGAGCCTGAATGCCCAAGAGGGTTTCCATGTATGAGGAGGAAGAAAATAGGCTCAGGAACACGATGTGCAAAGGCCACGAGGAGGACAAGTTCAGGGTGTTCTCAGAGAAAGTGACTAATCCGGTGAAACCAGAGGCAGAGGACATAAAGGGGTGCGGTGGGACATGAGGCTGGAAAGGAACGTTACAGCCAGAACATGGAGGACCTAGTATGTCAGGCTAAAGCATTTGGGTCTTGAGAGGCTCAACTGCTGACTTTTGGGAAATGATATAAAGGAAAGTTTAAAAATGGAGGCATCCCTTTAAGAAATGAATCCCCCTTTGAAGCAGTCAGCTTCTATGATTAGCAAGGATGGAGGTGTCCAAAAGAGAGCTTCCTCTGAAGGGAGCCCTCTCTCTGTGGCCCAACCCCACAGAGGTTGGCCTTAATCCATACCTCCCTTGATCCTTCCCTCAAAGTCTGGATATTACATATACAGAAGAGACCCCTGGAGGACCCAAGAAGGAAACCATGACTCATGTTCCAAGCAGGACTTCCACTCTGCCTTTAGGAAACTGCCAATACCCGTGGACGTCGTGAATAAGAAAGCAGGCTGGACACAGGCTCTAGCCTCTTACCTATCACTAAAGAAGCGGGAGCCAGGGGCCTCTCCAGCTCCTGCCATGGGCGCTCAAATCTTCCATGGCACAGAGCCCCTAGTCTGGCCTGAGAGAGCATGACTGAGGGCTTTGACTAATAATGAATCTGCTCTATTATCACCATTTAGATTGTCTGGTATCCTCCTTTCCCTTAAAGGAGACTTTGTGGTCGTTTGCATATGTCCAAGACACAGGAGAGATAGGATACCCTCCCCACCTTTAAAGAGCAACCTAGCAATCTAGAAGGAGAGATAAGACATGAACAAAGCAGGGGATGGTAAATGCCATAAAGGAAGCAGAGATAATAACAATACAAATCCTCCTAACAACTTTACAAGATGGTAGGATTATTACTAACCATTTTACAGATGAGGGAACTTGAGCTAAAGCAGATTAACTGCCTAAAAGTCAGTATCACAAGCAAATTTAAACCCAGATACCATGCTCATAAATTCCATATAGCTATACTCTCCTGCCTCAGAGCTAACGGGTGTGTGCATTAGCAGAACAGAACACAGAGCAATTACAGTGTGGGAAAGAGTAGATGATGGGGAGCAGATGGTGACCAGGGATCACTGAGGGCAGAAGGTGGCATGCACACAGAGGTTTAAAGGAAGAACAGGAGTTCAACGGATGGAGATAGGAGAGGTCAACTCAGTCTAAAGAAGCAGCATGAGCTAAAGCATGAAGGTCAGAAAATGCAGGGTATATCCAGGAAATGGCAAGGGATGTGGCTGATTTAAGGATAAGTGGGCAGGAACATCAAGGAAGTTGATGGTGGACTTGTACTGGTATATGGTTTTGATGGGCCCTGGATACCAGTGATGAGAGCTTTTCTTAATTCCATTAAGGACTAGGAAAACAACAAATGCTTCAAAGCAGAATTGTTGCATGGTCTCAGCTATACCTGGGTTCCTGTTCTCCAGGGTTCGGACCATGAGGACAACCTTTCAGGACCTGGGCTAGGGTCAGGGCAAATGAGCCTTCAGGTGTACCCCTAACTGATGAACAGGGCCCTGAGAACAGGGCGGGTGTCTTAGAATCAAAAAACCTGCACTTGATTCTTGGGTTCTCTACTTATTAACTATGGGAACCTTGAGTAAGTAAATTCCTTTTAAGTTAGCCTCAGTTTTTCCTCCTTTGTAAAATGGAAATAACAATATTTACATAGCTAGGTTCTTGTGAGAATCAATGATTAATTTGTGAGATTAGATATAAGGATATATGTTTCTACATATAGGCTGACATGGATAGAACAGGTGCTTGTGCTAAAAGCCACCACACTGACAGGGTAGTGAAAAAAACCACCCAACCCTCCTCATGAAGTGGTCTAAATCTGGAGTTGTCAACAATTTTTTTCACTGTTGAAAATTGAGCTGTATTCCCCCAGGCAAGCCATTACATCTTTTTGTGCCAAATTGTTTTCATCTTCTAAATGACCCAGTAATCCCACTTTGGGCAATACACATAAGGGAATAATCCAAAAGGAAAAAAAGAAGGCAATTTGTTCAGAGATATTATTCATGGTGCTATTTCTAGCTCTTTATATATCCATCTATTATAGCACTTATCTCACTGTGCTGTAATTATCCATTCCCCTTCCACACGCCTCCAAATTATCTTTGAATCAATCCCCAGCACCTAGCACAATGCCTGGCATACAGTAAGAACTCAATAAATGTTTGTTGACTAAATGAATGAGAAATATGAAGGAAATTTTAAAGAAACTCGAATGAGCAAAAACAAAACATGGTTTTTAAGATATAATGTTAAATAGATGTTTAAAAAAACAACTGGTTACTATAGAATACAAACTATTTGAAGAGGAGTGTGTGAAGAAGCCTCAGGAATGAATTTTAGATGATTCAGATTTAAGGCCTCTGAGCTCCTCAGGGATTAGGCAGATTGTAGTAAAGAGTGCCATGGGGTACCCAGGAGCCTGAGCTCACATGATAGGTAGGTTTGGCTGGAGGTCAGAGGATGGGGCTCATGCAGGAATCCTGGATTCCCTACCTGACCCAACAGTTGTCGTGTTGTGGGACTTTGACTAAATCCCCTAATTTTTCTGCTGAAAAAAATAGAGTATTTGCAGCAAAGCCCAGACCACTAAAAGGAATTACAGGGAGCAGACAAGGGTCAGAGACAGTGAGTCCAGAGCCCACAAGCCAAGGTGGGGCTTTGAAGACCCAACTCTTCTGGTCTCCACCAAGCATTTCAAAAGCATCTTACGTGGTGGTTGAAGGCACCTAATCAGCGAGTTCATAGGAGGCAGAAAGCAGCTCTGCAAGAACAGACAACACATCAAGGGGAAAAAATATATATTAAATATGGCCCATAAAGTCAACATCACCCTGAATGTTCTGTCGCCTTGGTGGGAAAAGAATGCTTTATAAAAATACCCAGTGAGAGCAAGGAAGCGGCATGTTCTGTCGGGCTTATTTTGGGGCGTTCCAGCAGCTCTTAGCCAGGAAGTCAGAGGCAGGAAGCCACTGCCCTCCATTCCTTAGCCAGAAGCTCAAGGTCAGAAACCAAAACGGGGAGCACACACACACACTTTAGTCCTGGAATTCCAGCTGCATGTCTGTGCAACCACTACTGCACATACTTTCACGTCCCTCTGGATCTCCCGGATTCCTGCCCATTTGGCATTACATTTCTCTGAAGAAGATCTCACTTGACGTCCTGTAGACAATTCTTTCAAAACATGTCCTGAACCCATCTGCTTCTCTCCAGTCCCACTGCCGCTGCCCTAATCAAAGTTACCACGGTCTCTCACTTGGATAGTTGCCAGTCACCTCCTACCTGACCGTCCTTTCTATTCTTGCCCTTACTCCTTGCAATCCATTTCCCCCCACAGCCGCCAGAATGACTTTGATCAAGTGCTTCCCACCACACCTAGAGTCAAGCCAAAGCCTAAGCCTCTTCTCCAGCTTCCTAACCCCGACTAGCACCGCTACCTGGCTCTCCTCTCTGTTTCTGTCTCTACCTGCAGCCGACCACCTCCTACCATACTGGCC
Source organism: Cabassous unicinctus (assembly GCA_029593785.1). Taxonomy (NCBI): domain Eukaryota; kingdom Metazoa; phylum Chordata; class Mammalia; order Cingulata; family Chlamyphoridae; genus Cabassous; species Cabassous unicinctus. The sequence goes on from JAQZBX010011494.1 coordinate 35,753, forward strand.
TCCTTCTGCTCATCCAAACACTCATTCCCACTCCACAGCCTTTGCCCTGGCTGTTCCATCTGCCTGGAATGCTTTCCCTCCTGACGTGCACATGGCTGGTTTCTCGTCCTTCAGAGCTCAGCTTAAACGTCACTCCCCAGAGGCCATCCTCTACTCAGTCACAGTCATACTGCCCTGTCGGAATCCTCCTGTTACGGATTCCTCCCTCACATTTACGTGTTCATTTATTACCTAACTGCCTCCTCCACACACCCCTACTACAATGTAAACTTGGAGCAATCATTGACTTGCATGTCTTATTCTTCTCTATAATTCTGGAACAGTGCCCAGGACAGTATGAGGCATGTAGCGGGAACCCAAAAAAGACTTAGGAAAATTAGATGAAAATGTGCCACAGATAAAAGAAGCCTTACAGATTTCCCTTACCTAAGGGAAAGTACCAAGTACTGTGGCTAACAGTGTGCGCTTTGGAGTCAGACAGACAAGGATTACAAATGCTTGTACTCAGGAGCTGTGGGCTTGGGCAAGTTTTCCCCCTTCTCTAGGCCTTACCTTTCTCACAGGTAAAATGTGGATAATAGCACTTGCCTTGTGGGACTGTGGGGAAAATTAAAGGAGATAAACCAGTGTAGGGCGCTTAGTGTAGTGCTCGGCACAGAATAAACACTGGCTGGCATCAACAGCAGCCGCACCTTCTAGTGAGAAAACTGAGACTCAGAAAGGAGCCAGGCCTTACCCAGGTTAGACACTGAGTTAGCAGCAAAACCAGGTCAGAAAATCACATCTCCAATCTCTGCCCACTACTCCTCAGACCATTTCTTCCTTAGACATAATAATAGCAAAAATACTAGATATCCTTTCATTTACTTAAATATTCTGCCATGTTCCAGAAAGAATCTGACATGCCTGATAAAAGAGTTCTTGGTTTTTTTTTAAGCGAGGAAATGGGGGAAAGAGATGGGAAAATAAGGTGAAGGCAAGGCACAACAAAATACAAGTCCTAAGTCTGGCTAAGTCCCTTAAGTCGAACAAAGTCCCTTTGCTGGAGGTGGTCTTCAAATCTGGCTCAGAGCTTCCCAGAGACCAAAATGAAGCAAAGGAAAAATACCTGTGCACAGCCCTTTGGCACACTTGATTTAATGAAACGTCACAGCAATATGTAAGGAGGCATCGCGAACCAGTTGAGAATCACCCTGCTCTGCCACACTCTTGCCAGCCAGAATCCAGGATCTCCTTATTCCTGATCAGCTAGCACTCTGCAGTCAAACTACTGGGTTCAAGCTCCGGCGCCACTAATGCTGTGTGACTTTGGGCAAGTTACTTAACCTCTCAAAGCCTCAGGTTCTTCCTCTAGAAAATGGAGGTAAAAAAACAGTACCTACACACAGGTAGCTGTAGTGGTGACTAAATGACTTAAGTCAACCAAGTGCTTAGCCCCCTCTCAGTAAACAATTAAAGTCAGTTCTCCTGATTAACAGTATTATTATTCATATTAATATTACTAACACTAACTTCTTAGGGCCCTGTCCCTCAGCATCACACCTGGAAAAGCCTTCACTCTTTAAGAGGATCTCCTTCCACCCCATGTGCAGGACCTACCATAACCACCTGCCACATCTGGCACAGGCTCAGTGCAGGTTCCTGGGGAGCCTGTGCAAGTTCTTGCCTCCCTGCTGCCTCAGAGCATCTTCAGAGCAGCGTCAAGAGCTGTTTCCCCTTCTAGGCACTGCCCAGAACCGAGGTACGTCTCAGAGCAGTTGAGAGCCCATGCCACTGGGTCTCCATCATCTCCATCCCCTTCCCTGCACTGTAGAAAGAGATCCAGGATTGGATCTGAAGTTGAACTAACTGAAAGAAGTAGCTCATCACATCTATGTAACACATTTGGATGGACTGTGTGAAAGGGTGCGCTCTTGGTCTCCATTGAATGCTGTAGTTACATCAAAGCAGGCTAAAGATGTACATGGGGCAAATGTGTGTGTGTGTGTGTGTGTGTACGTTAAATCTATTCAGAATCAGAGCTCACCGTTGAATGGGACTAATGCTCCAAAATTCTTGCAGCTTCAAGAATAGCAGTAGAGGCTTAGATAGAAAGTCCTGCTCACTTTCTTCCATGGTCTGTGCATAATTTTCACTGCCACGGATGTAAAAACCTTGACTATTGAGTTTTGCCTTTGGAACAAGCTATCATCCCCTTTTTAGGAAAGAAAAGGATATGGGTAGCAGATCAGAAGGTAGCAGCTCAGATTCAAACAACATTCATATGACCAAAAGAAGAAAAAGGTATGTAGAAAAAAAAAAATGGGGGGGGCAGGGGACAGGAAATTTAGAAAACCGCAAATGCAGATTTCTGAACATCTGAGCATACGTGGCATGATGAAAGGGGTCTGAACTGGCAGAACAAGGTCCTGGCTCTCAGTTTCTCACCAAGTAGATCCGAGAGGCAAAGCTGGCCTCTCAGAGTCCCAGCTTTCTCATCTCCAAAATGGGCCTCCTCTCTGCCTTGCCTGAAGAGGTAATCTAAGTCTACTGGAAGGAGGACTGGGCCACAAGTGAGAAGATCCAAGTTCTAATGCTACCACTAATTAGCCACGTGTATTCAGAGCAATTTAGGTAAGCCCTCTGGGCTTCCACTGCCCACTGTCATTCAGTGATATGGAGATCTGTAGACTGAGGCATCTCTAAGTCTCCTTCCAACTCCCAGGAACCTTCTATCAAATGTACACAATGTCCTACATACAAGATATTTATCCCAGACTGTGGACACTGCACAAATGTTTTACACCAATTCTTAGGTCAACCATAACTAGTTTTTCAAGCTAAAACTACTTTTCTCCAAGTGTGCACAAACATCCTTTTGGGCTTGTTGCTTTAGTCTCAGCAATCAGATAGTGCACAATGCTCCTGAATTATCTTTCTACCCAATTCATGATAGGCCTCAGAGGGAAGCAATATACGTCTAATGTCTTTATATACAAATAGAATTTTTCCTCAGGCAGAGCCCATCTCTAAATTCCCCTGTGAGAAGCATTCCCTTGGGAAAGCAGCTGTAAACACCCCGAATTGAAGCAACCAGCCTTCTCAGCAACATTCCCATTTCCCTGCAAGTGAGCCAGCCCACAGGGCTGTGAGCCCTGGGTCTGCGAGCAGAAATGCCATTTGCTCGGGCAATAATGATGTACTCACGCGACATCAGGCCCCCACGGGCAGCTGGCCCTCGCTCCCTCTCACACGCCCTCCGTCCCACTGCACAGGACACTGCAAGGAGGTGGTCCTGAAGCCCGAGGGAAAAAGAACTGAAACATTCTCTCCTCGGAGTCCAAAGCTAGGAGCAAAGGAGCGGAGGGGGAAGGGTGGGGGCGGGAGGAGGGGGGAGGGGGGCGACTTTGTTTCTGGAAACAGGAATTCAAATCCTGCTTCTCCTAAACCCTGAGTCATCTCCTTCTCTTCCAATAGATCAGTGTGGTGGGTAAACATTTCCAAATATGGAGAGGCAGGCTGGAGGATGTCAGAAAAATCACCCTTCTCTGGTAGGGCACTTGACTAAAATGCCCCACTTAAGAGAGAATTCCTTTTTTCAGAGTAAATTATTAACCCTAAAAGATGGGGAGTCTCGACTATTTCATAATCTGTTCTGTCACAGGGAAAAGGCTCCGCACCCAAACAAGGAAGTGACTGGTTTGAACAGCCTTAAAGTCACCGTAGGAGTGGGACCATCTAGAATGCAGCTACATTTATGAAATAAATCTATTAATTTGGGGAAGGAGGAAGTAGTTTGGGTGGAAGTACCTGAGGAGGTCACCAGGGATCCTAGACGCAGTTCCTTGGGTGGTAGCCAGATCCTAACACAGCCTGTCCCCATCTCTGAGCAGCGGTGGACTGCCTTGGGCTGGGAGTGCCCCTGAGAACTCACTTTTGCCTGAGTTCTTCATAGGGTAGACACCAGGGATGAAGGCTTAGGGTGAGACCAGACAATCAGAAGAACCCGTGAGAGGAGGGGGAAGAAGGCCCAACTGAATGTGTAAAATTAATTCTGACCCTAAGATCCTGAGAAGGCTGTGATGACTAAGCTGGACCCAGTAAAGTCAGTCAGGAAGAAATCTGGTCTATATTGATGCCAGACTGAATCAGAGGAGGAGAGAAAAGGCTAGAGAGATGAGATGCTAGAGTAAGTGGAAGTGTGGGGACGTAAGGCTGTGCTCACAGAAGGGAGCCCAACCACAGCTTGGCCTCCCAGGGGCTCTATTCCTCAGTGTGATATTTTTCTATCATTGGTTTTAAGGGCTTTCTATAGGTCAGACAGGTTCTTTTTCAGAATCTTGGCCCATTTCATGCTTTCAGACCTGCACCATGAGGCTGCTTGTTCCCACCTCACAGGGCATCTTCAAGATGTAAACAGCAGGGCTCAGATCAGTCACCCATTAAGATTTTGACAAATCAGTTCTCCTCTCTTAGCCTCAAATTTCTCATCTACAAATTGGATAGATAGTCCAAAATTATTCAACGATGTGCTCTGAAAGCAACTTCTACTTGGCCTATCTAAATAGTCATCACACATTTTATATTTTCCCCAGCACCCCACAAATGCCTGAAAATAGCAACCATGCCTTATTTATTGCATATTTAATAAATGAAGACAAATTTAAGTTACAATTAAAATAGATAAGAAAAGAGAATCAGAGACCCTTCCACCACACAGTAATTAATGGCATAGCCAAAACCAAAACTCCTTACAGGGTTCTCAACAGTGCAGCACTCGAAGGGGTCTCAGAGTCAGGCTTGAAGAGGGTGAAGGGATGGGCCTCACTGGTAACTGAGAAGACAAGACTACGCATCAGATCTTGGGGATGTGGAGAAAGATTATCACCCTATTAGGAGCTCAGAGTTCCTTCCAGTACCCCCAATGGAAGCATTTCAGCAGAGAAGAAAGAAATTCCATGCAAAAGAGCTGCCCTAAGAAAGCCTGGGAACCTGAGAAACAAGGACAGGGACAGGTATGAAAATGAAAATGAGAGTTCAAATTCCCTCCTCTCCCCTACCCCATTTTGCAAATAACAAAGGGGCCTTCATTTTTTTAATGTATGTGTGTCCTCTTCCTTCTAACCACTGAGAACCATTGGCCCTGGCATCTCAGAATGAGAAAGGTCCACGAAGGCCTTGGAGACCACTGCCCACCCATTCATGAATCCCTGAGGTCTCCAGGAAGGTGGAGATCAATATCTCCTACAGCTGCAAAGTCCATCTTTCTAACAGAATGTTCTTCCTTAAATGAAACCCAAATGTGGCTCACAGGCCTTCAACTTCCTGCTCCTCAGGTTGCCTCTTAGGACCATGCAAATAACCTACGTCTGTCTCACCGGTTGGGAATTTTTGTAGGTGAACAAGCATATGGAAACGCCATGCAAGATCTTATCCCTCAGTCACTCTGGCTGTTTCCTTGATCATATCATACTGCTGACTCCTCACGCATTTGTTGCCTACTTGAAAAACATCATTTTTGTTTTTTTCCAACAAGCATTACTACTAAGCAACCCGTTCTGCAAATGTACTGCTGGTCTGGTAGACCCACAGGATGTACCCTATTAAATCCCAATCAGTGAGAAACTAGAGAAGACAGATCTTCAAGACCAGTTCTTCATCAGCCTCTACCCTACTGCCCATCCCACATACCCAGCTCTTCTTGGCAGAGCTCAGGAGTAAAGATTCCATTCCCAAATCCCCACTACTGCTCTCCAGCCCTGCCAAACCTAGAACTGTTTCTAGGACACAATGCCCTTTCAAGGAACATGAGAGAGAGCTCGGTAGGAAAAAGGCCTTGCCAACTTAAATGTGTTTAGAATAACAGAGCAGCCTACAGGAGGGGAAGGGGTCAGTTTTCTAACCTGGGGCTGGGAGCCTGAGATCCCACACAACTCCAGCTCCACTCAGGACCTCAGTATTTTTACAAAAAGAGGAAAAGATTATCTTTCCTTCCACAGTTTTGATAGCCCTGTTTGGATTCAAGGCAAATGTAGTAAAAATGATAACATCTCACTTTAGTATGTTTTACAGTTTAGTAAGTGCTTTCCCAGACAGTCTCATGTAATCCCTACTGACAACTACCTCTGGAGCTAGTATTTTACTCGATTTAGTGATAAGAAAACTGAGGTTTGGAGAGGCTAAGTATATTCCCAAGGTCACCACCAGTAAGCAATAAAAAGAGCCCTGGTTCTGGAGTTAGACCACTTGAGGCTCCAGTTGCAAGTCTTAACCATTTAACCTCTGGCCAATTATTTCACCTCTCTAAACCTCGGTTTCCACACCTGAAAATTAGGGATTAAGATAGCAACTCAGCCTATATCTCAGAGAAGTTAGGAGGATAAAATTAAATAATGCAAGTGAAAGCCCTCTGAAAAAGAGTAAGGCTTTACAAAAGTGTAAGGGATTATTGTGTGATTACTTGTAAATGACTGTGCATGCCATTAAAAATACAAAAATCAGTGAGGTCATTCTCAAGACAAAGAGACATTAAGGCTCTGAAAAAATGATTAGATGTTCTACAGAGTTATGTCTATATGCTGCTCACTCTTGCAGTTCAAAGCTCAACAACAACTGTCAGATTTTCAAACTCCCAGTCACATATGCCTGCAGGTCAGTTCAAGATTTAAAAACCCCCTTTTGAGAGAGCATGGTCTACAATGTGAACTATGGTCCATGCTTAATGGCAAAGCCCCAGGATGTGTATATCCATTGCAGATGATGTACAACACTAATGAAGGATGTTTATGTGGGAGGTTGTGGGAGGTGTGGGAGGTGGGGCATATGGGAATCCCTATAATATTTGTGTAACATTTATGTAATCTAAGTATCTTTTTTAAA